>LGRX02026815.1:0-54721 GCA_001247695.2 Cymbomonas tetramitiformis | reverse complement strand
GTTGAAGACGGCCCGGGTGTCCATGGGTTCCGTCTGGGGAGAGGGCCACCCTCGCGCACCCTCGCCAATCCTCCCCACCCACCACTCGCAGCGCCGCTGCTCACCCTTTGGCCGCTGACTCGCAACCGCAGATGAAGCAGCATAAGGCACGGCGCCGGGGAGAGCGCCGCACGCGCCACGCGCCTGATTCGGCGCGGAGCGGAGCGGCCTCCCCGCACCCTTTGCCCATGGGTCCTATGGTCCTTGCGTGCACGCTATGCACCTTTCGACTGTACGCGCACCCTCGCCCATCCCTCCCCACCCACCACTCGCAGTGCCGCTGCTCACCCTTTGGCCGCTGATTCGCAACCGCAGATGAAGCAGCATAAGGCACAGCGCCGGGAAGAACGCCGCACGCGCCACGCGCCTGATTCGACGCGGAGCGGAGCAGCCTCCCCGCACCCTTTGCCCCTGGGTCCTCTGGTCCTTGCGTGCACACTCTGCACCTTTCTACTGTACGCGCACCCTCGCCCATTTCTCCCCACCCACGACTCGCAGCGCCGCTGCTCACCCTTTGGCCGCTGATTCGCAACCGCAGATGAAGCAGCATAAGGCACGGCGCCGGGAAGAACGCCGCACGCGCCACGCGCCTGATTCGGCGCGGAGCGGAATGGCCTCCCCGCCCCCTTTGCCCCTGGGTCCTATGGTCCTTGCGTGCACCCTCTGCACCTTTCTACTGTACGCGCACCCTCGCCCATTTCTCCCCACCCACGACTCGCAGCGCCGCTGCTCACCCTTTGGCCGCTGATTCGCAACCGCAGATGAAGCAGCATAAGGCACAGCGCCGGGGAGAGCGCCGCACGCGTCACGCGCCTGATTCGGCGCGGAGCGGAGCAGCCTCCCCGCACCCTTGGTCCCTGGGTCCTCTGGTCCTTGCGTGCACCCTATGCACCTTTCTACCGTACGCGCACACTCGCCCATCACACTGAGAAGGATTCGTGGTAAAATGTGGTAAACTGGTGTTAAAATGTGGTAAACTGGTGGTAAACGGCGGTAAGCCCCTATGTGGGGTGGTAATCAGGTGGTAAACGTTAAAATATTTATATAGAAAATGACTGACGGTAAATTATTGGTAATTTGCGGTAATATAGGTTGAAGCATGGTAGAAGCCTGGTAATTTCAGAACGGAGCGTGGTAAACGAGGATCTGGAATGGTAAATGGTCGTGGCCTAATGGTAAATGGATATAAAACTTCGCAATGTAGTATAAATATAGAGACGGAGCTGGTAAACCGTGGTAAACGAGGATCCTGAATGGTAGATGTGCAATTCTCTGGTCTGTGGCCAAGGTAGAATTGACAGGAGTGGAGCGACTGGCGAATGGCGGCCAGGTATGAACGCAGGCAGGGGTATACATCATCGTTCAGTAGATAGGTGGGATGCGTCACATACAGATCGTATCATACCTGTCTCGGCTAAACCAGTAGGGAGCCGAAAGGTAGCCGATTTTAGTGGCCACGCGCACCATAGCTGGTAAGAGATATAGAGGTAACGTAGCCAAGAAACCAAGTTAGGTTCTTGAAGTTGAAGTTTTCAAAAAACAGTTAAACTGTGACAGTTTTGTTTTTGTTTATTTAATTTAAGTAGCAGAAGGTCGAGAAAGAAAATGGCTGGTAAGTAGTTTTACTTTTTTCTTGAATCACGCGGGTGACAGAAAGCAGTTCTGTTGCAATGTATGCAGAACAGTTAGTTTACTTTTAAAAGCGAGTACTGTTACTTAAGAATGGAGAGTACCCGGACAGGAGCAACGGGCGCTGCTGAACAAGGTGCACATAAACGGGCAAGGACGGCCACGGTTGGCAGCGAGGCAGGCCAGGCCGCACTCGCTCCAAAGGTTACGTGTCCCATGCTTGTCTCTTGTGGATGTGCATGTTGGATAGGTTCGTGGCTTAATTAGTTAACCGCTGTTCGACTGACTTTTATTTGAGTGATATGTCTCATGATGAGCTGGCATCAGCTTTTGAATTGCGGCTGCTACCACAACTCTCGAGCGTTGAGGCCATGGGTCGCGCTAAAGTGCGCCTGCTGGTTTCGGATTTGAGCCTACTTGTGAGACACAAAAAGGCACTTGCCTTAGAGGTTGCTCCACTTGGGGTATCCGAGATTTCTCGAGTTCAGATTTCCAGCGACACGCCGCATTCTTCCTGACAGACTTTCCCCTTTAAGAAAGAGCGGACGGCTCCTGAAAGTTTCAGGGGCTAGGCATGCAGGCGGTTCCCCCTTACTTAACCGCTGTTCGACTGACTTTTATTTGAGTGATATGTCTCATGATGAGCTGGCATCAGCTTTTGAATTGCGGCTGCTACCACAACTCTCGAGCGTTGAGGCCATGGGTCGCGCTAGAGCGCGCCTGCTGGTTTCGGATTTGAGCCTACTTGCGAGACACAAAAATGCACTTGCCTTAGAGGTTGCTCCACTTGGGGTATCCGAGATTTCTCGAGTTCAGATTTCCAGCGACACGCCGCATTCTTCCTGACAGACTTTCCCCTTTAAGAAAGAGCGGACGGCTCCTGAAAGTTTCTGCGTTAATAGGTGGTCAGCGTATATGTGGATACACACAGCCGGTGACTGCGCCCTGGTGCGGAATCACGTGCTTAGGAAAAGTCACCGGCTGTGCGTATTCATTCAGGTATGCGGACTCCCCTGTTTTCCGGCATGCACGCTGTGGGATGCCACTGCTGTGGGAATATCCCATGGTTTCCGCAGTGGATTCAAACATGCTTTCGTGAACTGGTGCGCAGGCCTCCGAAGCTGCAACCGTGCAGGGAGGCGGCCTCCCCCCGGTCGCTGGAGGAGTGGTCGAGGAAAACCCGGTGCAGAGGAAACGCGCAAGCGTGCAAGCCTCTGGCATGAAAGCTTAGGATGTCAACCACGAACACCAGCTTCCGATTAATGCAGATTGTAGGCTATGCGAAGTGAAAGAGCGTATGTAGCTAGAACAGACAATTTTGAAGTGTATTGTATCTTCGGCGAATAACTAATAAATTAGTTTGTGTTCTCCGACGGAAACACGCGGTCACTAAGCACGCGTCACGCTGCACACGCCATGCACCGAGCGACCGCCGCGTATCGATCGGGCGCTCACGCGAGGAGCAACGATGCATCTAACGAGGTGTCTGCCTTCATGATGCAGGTGCTGTCGGTGTCCCCCCCCCACTCCCCCTCAACGGATGTGCTGCGTGCAGGTCGGTGACACGCCGGAAGGGGTAGTTTGCGGCAGGTACAATGCGCGGTGATGGATGAACTGGATGACGTCGTCATCCTGCGCAAACTGCAAAGCCTGGAAATTGGGGGCAAGTCACCCACAGTGTCACGGTTTGGTGTGGACATCGGATGGATCCCAAGCAAGGTCGGCGACTGCTGCACTAGGACGCAGAAGAACGCAAAGATCCGTCAGTTGGCTGACAGGTTGGTAACTCTCGGGTGCACGATCGACAAGAGGATGCGAATTACCTACGCACCGCCGCCTGTGGGCCCCAGAGAGCTAGCAGATGGGGGGGCGAGCCCGGTGGATGGCGCGCGGGGGAAACGGCGAGCCGGGGGGGAAGCCGTCACGTGCCAAACGGCGCAGCTCCCAACCGCGTGTGATAACCGGCACGTGACCGACGCCCGCCTACTGGAGTTGGTGCAATGCGCTTACCGTGACATCAAGCGCCCAAGCATTCGCTCCCTCTTCACCCCCGACGACTTGTGCACGCTGGGCATACCTGATCAGGTAGGGCGCGCCGGAAAGGAGCACAAGGGAAGGATTGGCGTGCTCATAGGCCGCATGCAAGATCTGGGAGTTGATTTTGATCAAAGGCACCGGGTCATTGCCATCTCCGCTGGCCACCAGAAGGAGGCGGCCCCAGTGTTTGCGGAAACAGCGGATGATGATTCTCAGCCGACGAGGATACCCAAGAAGAGAATGCGGTATACCCTGGTGGGAGGAGCCGGCGCAGATGGGAATGATACGAACCACGACCTGGCGGACGCACGGGCCGTGGGATATATGGGATTGAGTCATTGCGAGGAAGGGGGGGCGTCAGATGCCCCCACCCCAGCCGAAAATGCATACTGGGAGGAGGTGTTGGATTTGCCGGACATCCCGGAAGAAGACATCGTGGAGGAGACGGACGAAGGTGGTGATGCGGAGGCGGACCTCCTCTCCATCCCGGACTTTCTTTACGATGTACGCCCTGCCGCACCTTGCACACTGGCGGAACACTCACTGCCCTGCTCGGACAGGACGTGGAAACGCCTGTGCGTCTTTCTGATACATCATGTAGTGCGTATTGCAGTATGTACGTCATGCAACATGCGCAGGGGCATGCAGCGCACGCAGAATATGCACAGAAACTAAGCCAGGAGGGGACGGCCACTCGCAGGAACTAGCTGCAAAGGCGGGCATGGAAATCGAGGTGGAAGAGGCGGCCGCCTTGCTGCTGGCTCATCACGCAGAGGTGACGGTGTACGCGCCGGTGCCGGCGAAAGAGGTGACGGTGGACCCTCCGGAGGCAGGGAAAGCGGTGACGGTAGACGCGCCGGAGCCAGCGAAAGTGGAGACATTGGACGCGCCAGAGTCGGCCGAACTCAATCCCAAAAAGATGGATCCGCTTCTAACGCATGGGCAGGCGAGCCCCCACGGAGTGACGCTGCAGGAAGCTGTGTGGTATTTGCTGGACATGAAACGGCGGCAGCAGTGGACAGACGCGCACTTCAACACGTTCATGAAAATCTTGAAGATGCTGCTGGGTGGAGCAAACACCAATTTACCGGGGTCGCTCTGGCACATGCTACGCCTGATTGGTGCCGAGACCGTGTGGGACTACGCAGTGCATGTGTGTCCGAAGTATCACAGAACGTTTCCAGCAGAGACCAAGAAACCGGCGCAGGAGAAATGCGGGGTTCCCATCGCGTGATGGGATGCGGCGGGAGTGCCGGTCGGGTGGTGCGAGGAGGAGAGATACAGTGTGACACGTACGGCGCGGGGTGAGGTGTACCGCCCGCAGGAGTACTATTTCTACTTCCCGGTGAAACGGCTAGTCCGACGCTGGATGCGCAATGCGAAGTTTGCAAAGATGCGTGCTGATACGCAGGCGAGAGCGCCTACAAACGCATGCGTCATGACCAGCCCGCACGTGGCGCGGATCAACGAGCACAGCACGGTTGGGGGCCGGCTGCTGCAGGAAACAGAAAGCACGGATCCCATGAAACCTGGAATGGTTCGGGCTGGAATGGCTGTGGAATACGGTGAGGATGACGCACGGGCGAAGAAGCACGACAAACAGTGAGTCCAGCCGACACCCAGCACTCCTACTACAACCAAGCCCCCCCCCTCCCCTTGATGTATGTTGAATGAAATGGCTGACCTGAACAGCGCTATGGTGCAAACGATGCGTTGCACGTGAGGGTGGGGACACACCACCGGGCGTAATGGTGGGAATATGGCGCGCACGGTGCAGGGGATGGTCCACGAGGTTCGGAGCGATGCGGAGCGCGGACCTGCACCCTCGGGTACACGCCGCCACAATCTGCAACTCGAACCGTTGCGATGTGCCTTGTTACTAGAATAAGGCTAACCAGTGTAACGCATGCAGGTGGTCCCCTGCTGCTGGTCTGCTTCTGCAGTGTAGGCGTATGCAAGGTGCACTGCGTCCCGCCTTGCGTGCCGTAGGTTGTACACCTGCTAGCGTGTCTGGCTGTGAAGGCTTCCCGGTGATTGAGGAAGGGAGGACTGACGGTGCATCCATGCGGGTGTTCGCAGGATCGGGGTAGGATGGAATTTACCGGGCTCGTAATTGTGGTTCCGGGCCCTAGGCAGCACTGGAAGAACAATGACGTGATCCAAGAGCGCCTCGTGAAGGAGCTCAAGGAGTAACGCGACGGGCACGCTGACGACAAAGGCACGCCGTTCCGAGTATACGATGGTTACTTTGGCAAGTGGCATGATAAGTTCAGTGTGTTTCTGGTGCTGTGTTACTGTGACACCGTTGCGCGGAACGATCTGGGAAGGTTCGCTCCGGTGGCTGCCAGACGCAACGATTACCTGAGCCTGTGGGAGGGCACCCCCGGACCAACTGGTGGGATGTATTGCCTAGGCTATGCCAAGCCTATCGCACAAAGCTATTTACCGGACGGGGAGACGGTTTATGCCTGGGACCCGTCGGTGCTATTAACCCAGGAGGACCACGAGGAACTAGTCAAGCTAACCCAGGAGGGCGCTGATCCCATGCGGACCGGGCGCTACGGTAAGGGTCCCCTGGAGGCCCTGGAATATTTCACCGCCATGTCGGCATACGTGCTGCCTTTCATGCACTGCATGACCTTCGGTGTCGTGAAGAGTACTGTGAAGATGTTCCGTCACAAGGTGCCCAACTGCGATGACACGTGCTACTTCAACGCCGCGCAGCTAAAGCAGCTACAGAAGAACGGCAAAGGGCTGTGTGCCCCGCACGACATGCACCGTGAGTACCAGGACGTGGTGCAATATGCAGGTAGGTGTGCTGGCATGATTGCAGGAAAGCTGTTCTTCCCATGCATGCGAGATCTACGTGCATTGTGTGCATGGGCCCGCCCGTTGTATGGGTCGACCATTGATTGAATGAACGGTGCATGCATGCTGATGTCGCCCGGAACGCTTGGTTTGTTTGCAGGGAACTACACTATGGAGGACTGGCTCAACTTCATTTTGATATTCAGCCCGCTGGTATTCATGGACGTCCTGGAGAGTCTCAACCGAGAGTTGGACAGGGCTTGGTGGAAGCTGAGGGAGGCTGTGATACATTTCATCCGGCAGGTGTGCGCCGGCACAATCGAAGACCGCGCAGAGGCTCGCGCACAAGCGGAGCTGCGTATGAGGGATTCTACATAGGTTGGGGGATTGGGGGATTAGAGGATTGGGGGATTGAAAAATCACCATGTAAAATTATTAAATTTGGAAATGCCAAAAAATTGCAAATAATAAAAATCACAGTGTTATTTTTATGAATTGCATGTTTTTGAAATCTGTTTTTTTGTAATCTACATTGTAATTTTACTAAACTTAAGAAATTGTTCAGAATTCCAGAATTTGTGTGTGAGAACAGTGATTTTATAAAAACCATTTTTCCTTAAATAAACCTTGCGTATGTTAAAACCACTTTGTTTTTTCTGTCGTGCGTATATATTTCTAAACTTCTCATTTACTGAATTCATTTACATATTTTCCCGATCAATAAAAATTTGGGTAACACTCACGCAGGTACAAATAATACAAAGCTTTTTCTCATATTGCAACAGTTAACAGTTACATACGGTAAGAACTACAATATTTTATGTAATGTATTGTATTTTGTCCCAGTTTCTTGTGCATGCACAACACCTTACGAAACTAGTTACAAAAAGTTCAGGCCACCGCTCTTACGCCTTAGCCCATTTGTGACGACAACGTCTTTTTGCACCACAATAGTTCCATCAGTAGGGGGTCTCGAAATATTGAAATGCGCTGGCATCAGAGCGAACACGCAACGTTTAACTGGACAAAACTGGCACTTATGAGAAACAAATTCTCCAGTACCCAACAACTTTCTCTGACATTGCACTACAACTCGCGGATAATTTGGAGGCAGGATGGGCTGAGCTGCATTGGTGGCCTTGGCAGTTGCACATCCAGCTCTACTCTTTGAGGCAGCACACGTTGCATTCTTAGCAGTCCCTTTTTGCAAAGACCATTCTTTCATCTCTGGGACTCGGTTGTTGCGGTCCGATGTCACAGCCTCCAACGCTTCCAAAATAAGGTCCATTTCTGAGGTAGTAAAGCCGGACTGAATGTAAAAAGCATGCCCAGGGGCAAACCCCGCCTTCATGAGTACAAAGCAAATATGCTTGCACCAGTGCATCGTCGAGCCTCGCACACGATGTCCCATTTGATCTTGGAACTCTTTGCAGTCACAAAGTACAAACTTGTTGTGTTCATCCCGAAAATCGTGACCGAAAACCACTTCGTGCTGTGCAGTACGAAAGGCTCCAACAATGAAAGTGCGGTCAAGTACCGCTACGTCTTCACCCTGCGGATTGTAATGAGGAGTAGGCTCTTCGACCCTTAATAATATAAGCTTTTCAGGATTCGAGAATAAAGCCAACAATAGTTTGGCTTGACCCTTTGTTGTCTTTGAATTGTACTGACAAGGTTTCAAGGTCAGAACAGAGTGGCGTACTTTGTCTTTGTCGGGTGAATGAACCGAAGCTTTTTGTAAAAACTCCAACACCATCTCCTCGTTCGCCTCACCCGTTAGCTTGGAAAGTGGTTTCCAGAACAGGTCGAGTGAGCTGTTCAAAGGGTCAGGGTTGACCCTAAACTCGAACACGATCTTGTTTCGAACGATCTTTTGTCGTGCCTCCTTAACCACGGACACAACAGCCTGCAATAAAATAGGCTTGTCATTGGGGACATATAAGTTTAGCTTCGCAGTTTCACAGTGTAAACAGACAAAAACCTTTGCAATACCTGCTCTGGGGCTGCAGGCGATTTTCTTGGCAATGTCCTAGACTTGTCAGCGCGATGGTTTCGGCCTTCACTTGTTGCGGTCTCAGATTCTACCCACGTTTCCCAAACCTTGTCCATGATGTCTCCGGTGTAAGCCTTAGCCCGCTCAGCCGCCGCATGGTTAGCACGTCGCTCTTGGTACAACGAATCCGTACGAGGCGTACGACGTTCCTCATGCCCACCCGCACACAAGTGTTTCAATTTGGTGGCCTGCGTCAGGAAGCTAATTACTTCAAGTCGTAAAGACTCGGACACAGATTTGTAGGTCCCAAGTGCAGCATTGTCCTTGTTGCCCAAAGCTTCAGCAAGGTTTGCTGAAGCGTCACGAAAAAGGTGTAGAACACGTTCTCCCTCTCTCGAGTAAAAGTTGAACAAGCCTTTGAGGTCTGCTTGTACATCCTTGCGATCTTGACTCTCGATGAACTCCACCAAATTGTCCCTTGCAGTTACCAGACTTTGTGGCGTGAGTGCTTTCCACCAATTGTGCCAAAGTGAGTTAAAAAGGTTTGCCTTGAAAAACTTGTTCAGTCGTTTGCAGTGTTTACCCAGGTCTTGAGCAATGTGAAAGTCGCAATCTATTTCCAAGCACTTGCCCGTAAGCTCGTCACGGACACGTTCCTTTTTACGCGCTTCTATATTTTTTATCTTCTTGTTATAGTTCATTCGAAGGCCGTTCCAAGGTCCACCTACAAACAGAAACAGTTTCGTCATCGATGACAAAAAGATAAAAGGTAGTTAATTAAACAAGTGCAATGTGTGCTTCGAAAATATTTTCGTCATCGATGACAAAAAATATTTTAGAAGCACATTTATTCAAGTGAAATGCGGGACCTGAAACTTGGCTGTCATCGATCACGGGAATATTTCATATTGTTAATCTCACAAGGTGGAGTTGTGCAACTTGATGTTTAAGTCCCCCACTCCCCCACTTTACAGTCCCCCACTCCCCCAACTTGTGAAAACAGGTTGAAGCACTAGATAAAAAAGAACTACCTGCTGCGTCACGAACAAAACCACCAGGACGGAATTCTATACGACCGTCTGGAAAATATTGGAGATAATGATGAAACTCTTCATGTTCTCTTGCATAAGTTTCACAAGCGTAGTCCACCGCACCCCACATTGCAGCCTCGTCGTCGCCACGTTCACCAAAGGGCAAAGTGTTTACCGCTAGTTTTACTAAACCAAGTTGAGGAATTACGGCACATATTTTTTCCACGACACGTTGCTTTTGTGTTTTGTGGCTGCCGTCTGAGTAGGCGAACTGGCCCTTGAATGGAGGTTTGCCCAAGTGTCGGTCCATCAACAGCATCACCTTGGCAGGAGACCAAGGGATGTCTAAAGGGCAAACGAAGTACAGCAGTGGAGCCCTGCAACGTCACCAAACAGTTTCAAACGAGTATATTAACACAGTTGTAAGTTAAACGAGTGTTGGTGAAGGGTTTACCTGTCGAAAAGTAACGCTCTTAGTCCTAGGTCTTCAAGCCGTGATTTAAGCTGCTTGACTTCCACGTGCAGGTCTTTGTGAGGAGTATATTTTGAACTCTTGCTTCCACTTACCACCTCCCTAAGGGTACGACTGTCCTGCACCGCCTCTGCAATGTTCAGCACGTCTTCCAAGGTGGTGTTCTCTTGACCAGTTAACATCTTGTTGAAGATGTTCGCTGTTGCCCCAATCCGTAATTTTTCGTTGCTAAGCTCTCCAAAACCAGGAAGAGCAGCATCGATCGCAGCTTTAGTAACTTCTGTCGGTGTTTGCTTTGCTTTCTTACTCAAAGCAGTGCAAGTGTGAGACCCTTCATGCTTGAAATAAAGAAGGGTTCCTCCTTCAGGAAGGTCTCCTCGTGCGAGTAGGAGTTTGGCTGCACAAACAGTGAAAGTCGTTTGTCCAGTGCACTTTTCGCAAACAGGCGTCTCAAACGGCTCGCGCCTCTTATGTGCCCCGACGACATGCTTAACCTGGAAAATATTTCAAGGAGTCAAATAATAATAGAATTTCCACAAATAAAGTTGACAAGCCAAGTAGTGTAATT
Source organism: Cymbomonas tetramitiformis (assembly GCA_001247695.2). Taxonomy (NCBI): domain Eukaryota; kingdom Viridiplantae; phylum Chlorophyta; class Pyramimonadophyceae; order Pyramimonadales; family Pyramimonadaceae; genus Cymbomonas; species Cymbomonas tetramitiformis. Next base: position 44,144 of record LGRX02026815.1, on the reverse strand, counting down.
AACGCACCTCTTGCACGTACTTCTTACCGAATATCTTTAAAAAGTCACAGTCCGGGTTGTTACAAACAGCTTCACCAAGACAGAAAGCTTTTCTTACGGTGACCTTTGCCTTCAAAGCAGTCCATTTACTTGAAACTTTTGTACAAGTCCATTTCGTAAAGTGTGACCACGACCGATTTACACGAAAATATGGTAGGGTACCAAGTGCGGTTCCACGACAATCACTGGAAGCAGTTTTGTCAAGGTGTGCCCCGTAGCTGACTTCGCCATCAACATCAACTGGGATCTGCTTTGTGAATAAACACCCAGGAGGAAATGTGTCTGCGTACTTAAAAGAACTCTCCTCAAGGTTTACAACTGGTGTTTTCATCAATGAACTTGGAGAGATCATTGTGTGAGGTGAGGGAGTCCCTGGAGAATCTGTTAGATTTATGACTTCAGTTCTAGGCGAACCTTCCGGAGTTCCAACTGGCGAACAAGTCTTTTCGGCTACAAACTCGTTTTCTGGAGTAGCTTCAGGTGAACTGTCCTTTTCGGCTACAAACTCGTTTTCGACAGAATCGTTTTCCTCGTCAGGTAAACAACCAAAAACAACGTAACCGTAAGAAGGGTCAACCCTGTAAAGGTCTTCGTCACTTTCAAATTCGTTTCGAGCTGATTTAGACAAAGCTAAGCCGGACTTTGGGTCGAATCCAAAAGCGGCGCAAACCTCTTCATGAATTACAAAAAGTGCACCAAGAACCTTAACAGTTCGAACAGAACGACACCAACACTCGCCATTTGGGTTGTCCCAAAAGAAATCAACGAACTGTGTTTCCTCGCTCATCTTCAAATCGTTCACAACTATTTTGAAGAAATAAGTGTTGAAGAAGTTATTTAAGGATGTTTTGAATTTACCGTAAAACTAGTTGCGCACTAAATAAACAGCGCAAAACGCGCGCGCGCGCTAAAGAAAGCGGTGAAGCCAACATTAAATTATTTTGAACATATTTCATTAAGCATAATATTTTATATAAATCTAAGAACGGTAAGTTTATCTGTAATCGACGACGGAAATATTTTGTTTAGCACATTTATCAAGTTGAATTAGGGTGTTATAAAGTTTTGTGTCATCGATGACGGAAAACTTCGAGTTCTGCACACACTGACCTCCCTAAAACGTCAAGAATAAACACTTACACACTTTTAAAGCAAGAAAATAAGCATATAAAATATATCTGTCCTTAATGACAAAAACTTTTAATATTTAAAAGACTAGACGCTGAATGTAAACTTTACCTACAACTCACAAGTGCATCCAGTACACAAGTGATGAAAACGTGTTGTGCAGAACTCGCAACAAATATAGCGGTAACGACAATCGATCAATTGTTCGACAGTCGACCTGGAGAGCGTAAAGTGGTCACGAATGTTTGCAGGGAAAAATAAAAATAATAAAATAAAAAGAAGTTCAATTTGAATAAAAATATTTTTTATGTCATCGATGACAGTAATATAACAAAGTGCACATTTTACGACAAGAATCTGTGCTCAAAAAACTTACCGTCCTCGATGACGGAAAGTTTTAATATACAAGAAAACTGGTGGCGAATTACGTAGTCCCCCACTCCTCCATTGTAAAGTCCCCCACTCCCCCATATTTTGCTACCCTTTAAGTTTGCAAATGTGGAGCAAAGCAAGTTATTTTGTCGAACATGCAAAGTTAGAACGCAAGCAAGCTGGTCAAGCAAATAAAACAAGTGAGGCAATTTACTTTCTTTTCGTTTCTAAAATATTATTTTACTCTAATGTTGTTCTCTAGTCAACTAGCACTAGTTCTTCTTCTTCAGACCAATTGGTCCTGCAGATTGGACAGGTGGCGGAAGTTTCACAACTATTTAAGTATTTCTCGAAACAGTTCGTGTGGTAGAATGTTGTCTTGCACCAGCAGCCAAGACCATTCGTAATATTTTCACACTCTTTGATCTCTTCCTGACACACACAGCAAACATCTAGTTCTTCTTTTGAACCAGGAAGTAACTTCTCAAGCAGTTCATTAAAAGACAGCTGCGCAAAGTCCCTGCGTGGTTGGTCTCTGTGAAGTAGCTCGGCTCCGTGTGTCAAACACGGAGCGTTCTGAAGAAAAGGAAACATCATGGCCAGAATCTCACTGTCATCTTCGTCGTTAATGTCAGTTGCGTACGCTGCGTGCAAGCTTTCTTGGGTGGAAGACATTTTGTTAAACTTTTACTTCAACAAAAAATGAGATAATGTTTTTTTAATAAATAACATTTACGACTAAGTAGCTGAACCCAGTCACAGAGTCACTGTCACCCGCTTCAGTGAAATTTGTGTCACTGAGCGCACAAAAAAGTGTCACCGCGCGTGCGACGCGTGACGCGTCAGCGAGGTAAAATTTTTGCTAAGTCAAACTGGGTAACAGGCTGTTGTCGTAAATGTTTTAAAATAGTTACTTCCAAAATAATTTTACTGCCTCTAACTTGAGAAGTAAAAAACAGTTCCTTGAATATTTTTGCAACAATGGCTTCAGCTGCTGGGAGAAGGACTCCATTTGTCCAATTGTCTGACGCAAAAAAAAGTAGTACCGACCCAGGCACGATGAGCATCGAGGCGATTTACGCGCGCAGGGTTCTTCGTACTGAGCAACAGTTTTCTTTGAAGGACTGCTCCTTTACGGACAACCCGCGTGGGCACCCTCACAAGGGGGAAGAGTGCATGAAGCGCATTGCGGCGGTTGGGTTCGACCCCACTTGCGACATGCTCATGTACGAGACTCCAGGGAAGCAGTAAGTGTTTTTTCTTTCTCCAATTGAGTTGTTTGTTTTTATTTCTTTCGAGTGTTGTCACTAAAAATACCTTTTGAGCAGGACAAAGTGCATGGCAATTGACGGCCACGGTAGAAACGAAGGCTTCAAGATTGCCTTTAGTCACGGAGCCACTGTTGCAGGCGAACAAGTCCCTCCAGGTGACAAGCGTTTTACGCAGTGTAAAGTTCAGGTACTTTCCTCTTTCTTCGGGTTTCAACTTTATTTTTTTACATGTTTACTTTACATATTTCCGTCATCGATGACGGAAATATCTTATAGGTGCAAAAATACAGGTTAGTTTAGCCAGTGTCTGCTGTTTCCGTCATCGATGACGGAAATATTTTCTTGTACGGTTCTTTTTTTTGTAAGTTTACCGTCATCGATGACGGAAACATGTGCTAAAGGCAAAAATACAGGTTATTTTAGCCAGCGGCTGCTGTTTCCGTCATCGATGACGGAAATATTTTATCTTCACTTCCAGTTGTACACTGTTCTTGTACCAGCGTTTGATTTAACTCGTTGTTTCTTAACAGATATTTTCCAAGGACATTACTCCGCTTGAAATAAACTTTTTGGCTGGCTCTCGCTTGGTTGCTAATGAAAAAGGTTCAAAGACGTACACGTTTTACAGCAAGTTTACGTTCTTCAAACGGCACATGCGGAACTGGCCTTCTCTTCACGGTGGCAAGAAGCCAACTGGTCCTGGGATGAAGGCTGAGCTTGGAGCAATTGACAAAGAAGAGTACACCGAGTATTTTTTCAAGAAGCTAATCAACATCTACGACGTGCTGAAGTTGGACCCTCGCTTGGAGCAGTGTGTTGCAACGAACTGTCAAGCACTAGGACAGTACTCACCTTTCGGATTCTCGAGCCTCTACTCTAACGGGCAGTTGGCTAAGCTCTCTTCAGCTCAAAAGGTAAAAACCACTTGTAACATTGTATATTTGTTTCAGGGAAGTTGGTTTCTTACAGTATTTTGCCTTTCAGGTCAAGGTGTTTGAGGAGACTTGTCTCAACGTGGAGTACTGGAAACCTGGGAAAGATGGCGAGCGACCTCAATGGCTACCAAACAAGAAGACGAAAGACCCCTCGGTTCCTGTGATCTCCTCAGCAAGGAAGTTCACAGACCACTGTACAGTCACGAAGTTACGAGAGGATGTCGAGTCTGAGGTGAAGAGCCTTTTAAAGAGGGACAAGCCGACTTACAACGAGACGAGTGCGAACGATTGGTTTGACATGCTTCGAACCGGCAGGTGAACACTTTTGAGTTAACTTCGTGGTATTTTTCACAAAACAAATCTCAAAGTACAACTGCTGTTGCAGGCTGGACAACGATCTGTTCTTGTTCGACAACAAGCCTCCAGCCTCCCACACAGCTTGCAGGATGACGGAGGACGAGATTGCCAAGAAGAAGTCAATGCTGGTCGGGAAGTTCAAGAAGGCAGCTGGGTGGAAGGACCTCAGTAAGACCGTTCTGTCACCAACTCCATCCAACGTGAGCAACTTGGTTTCTGGAACCAACGTCGAGGATGAGGCCGATGACGCTGCTGACAAGAACGGCGAAGAAGATGACGCTGACGAGAACGAAGACGAAGATGCTGGTGACAAGAACGACGACGACGAAGAGAACGACGACGACGAAGAGGCCGATCATGACATGGAGAGTCACAAGGGAGCCGAAGACGAGCAGGAAGCAGAGTTTGAGGGAGAAGGAGAAGAGGCGCAGACACAGGATCAGCGCGCAGGGCTCTGGACTCCAGAGGGTGGTACTCCAGCTCAGACTCCCACAAAGTCTGACCCGACGGGCGGACGGACCCCACGGGATCCAGAGGAGCATTGAAGAATCCGTGCGATGCTGGATGCCCCCTACAAGCCTGGCAGTGTAGAGGATCTTCTTGGCGGTGCGTTCCCCTCTTTTTTCTTTTGAAAGATGTTTAACACTTGACATTCGTGCAATCTGAAAGCTCGAGTGTAACTGTTTGTTTGACACACAGACACTCAGGAGCAAGAAGCGATGGTGGCGTTGGCAAGACACACGGTCAGAGTCGCTAGCACAAAGTTCAAGAAGTTGCGAACAAAGCTCCAGCTCAAACATGGCAACACCTGGGCGATGATGCCGAAGGCTGCAAAGAGAAAGTTAAAAGAGTGTCATCTGAAAGTTTCGAATGCAAAGCTTCAACGCCAGAAGGTCTTCCAGTCCGTCAGAGAGGCAAAATTGAAGGAGGAAAAGATGCGTGAAGAAGAAGCTGCTGCGAAAGAGGGAACAGAAGGTTCAGGCGCGAAAGACTCCTCAGAAGGTGAAGAAGATTGCGTCGTTGAAGGCGAAGTTGAAGGAGGTTCGGAGCAACAAGAAGACATGGAAGCCGAGCCTGAGGATCTTCTTCGACCTTCATCTGGGAAGGAGGAGGTGCGGCTTTGTCGATCCCACCAAGAAACATGTTGTCAGGGTAGAAGACGAGCAAGATGGGGGAGTGGGGGAGTAGTCCATGTAAATATTGTTTTTTTACTGTACGATTTGAACAGTACCAAAAGACTTCGTCATCGATGACAAAGTGATGTGTTTTTGACTTGGATTGGTACGTTTAATGTGCCTGAGTAAACTGCCTGTCATTGATGCCGGTGACATTACTTTTCATCATTTACACGTGAAGAAATATGCACTCACTACCATCCTCGTCATCGATGACAAGGATATTTTCTAACTGTGAATCGACCTTCAAAAAACACATGGCCTCGCTGTTTTGTCATCGATGACAAGTCGTTTGTGAAAAGTAAATACAAGATTTAAAGATGGTTTTCCTTGCTTTGTTTTGCAGCGATATTTTGGAGGAGAAGGTTTCGTCCTTGGAAGCACTTGGGATCCGAGTTTGGTTAAGCTACGGTTACACTGAGTTTACTCTGCGTAACGCCATTGACCGCGACGGAAACTTGTGGGCCAGTCAAGAAGGGGACGTGCCTACGGAGCTGATGAAGTTCATGGCCGAGAACCCTCTGGAAACTCTGGAGGAGGGATTCTTTGTCACTAAGCTGTACGTGGACGTGCCTGGAACAGGGACGGCCAAGGTCCCCCCTACTCGCGTGTACTTTCAGGGACACCTGGAAAACTTCGGCACACGGGCAAACAAGGAGCTGGCTTGGGTGCTACAGAGCGAGATTCTCACGGGCACCGGCATCCCAGCCGTTACTGTGGCCAACTGTGACTGCATGGACAACACCAAGAAGTTGTTGACTGAGTACTTCAACGGAGTGGGCATTGCGGCTGTTATTTCCGATGTTCCCTGGGGTAAAGAGGCCGATGCTGGGTACAACACAACGATTGACTGGAAGGCTTTCATCCCGAACGTGTGCACGGCCATCTCAGACCACTCTTCCTCTCTGTCTGCAGAGGTGAAGACGATTGATCTGGCTGCGGTGCCCAAGACGAAGAACATGAATGGCGAAACTATTTTATGCTTCATCGGGTCCTTGGAAGTTCTGTTGGACATTCACCGTGAGGGAGAGCCGTTTCAGTTCAGTGGGTACAGCAATCTACCTGGTAAGTTGTATTCACATTGTTTTGAGAAGATGTGCCTTCGGTAAGGAAAACAAGAGTTGACTTTTGTTGTTAAACAGGTTTCATCACGCAGACGCGCATGATGAAGAAGAAGTACCGCATGAACAGCCCAATCTCTTCCGGGCACTACTACACCTGTCTGTCAAAGAGGCCATCGCAGGTGGTGATGGACTGGCGGGAACAATACTTGGTCCAAAGTCCCTACGTGAAAGAGCTGGGTGTAGATGTGCTGACAACCACGTACACGGGCAATGTGCTTGGCCCAATCACGCACCAGGAACGAGAGCACATGTTGGGGCTTGTGCAAGACAAGCTTCTTGAAAAGATGGAGGAGTATGATCCTTCAGTAACCACTGAACTTCCTGAATACAAACGCAAGGCCTCGATGTTAACCGAATACATGAAGCAAGAGTTTGACCGTGTGGATGCTCCCTTTGCACCGCTGTACACTCAGGACACCTTCAAGCACAGGTGCCAGGAAACCGGTTGCACCACCTTTGGGGACCAGAACGTTTGCCCCAAGAACGGGAAAACTCTCGTGAAGGGTCAGAAAAACCCGGCGATGATGACATTTTTGACCAGACGTTACACGAAACAGATGGGGCAGTTGGTGGCCGACCCCTTCATGGGTTCTGGTAAGACCTGTGACTTGCTTAGTTTTATGCATTATGCAGTACTTACCTTGTAAGACAAATGTTAACTAAACTGAATATTTGGGGCAGGTTCAACTGGAGTTGGAGCACTCCGAGCCAAGCGTGCCTTTTTTGGGATTGAGAGTTGCACCACCAGCTTCTTCGGGGCTGTGTACCACCTTGCTCAGGCACTTGCTGAGATTACCAAGTCAGAGGAGGAATAGGCTAGTGAAATATGTTTGTTGGTGTGTATATTTGTCTATTTTGGCCCGTGAATGTAGCAGACTGGTTAAGTAAACAAGAATAATGGTAAGCCGGTGGCAGCGGTAAAGTGTAGGGAGTGTTCAAGCGTGGTCAGAAAAAAATGTCTAGTGTGTCCCGCATGGTTTTCTGAAATAATTAAACCGGCAAAGAGTCTACTAGCTAGGAAGCGTGAAGTTATTAGTCTGCATAATTTAACAAGAATAATGCAAAAGTGCACGGCTGTGGTAAAGTGTTGCGCGTGTCCGTCCGTGAAAGTGTTGCGTCCGTGAAAGTATTGGTACGTAAAAGTACACCTGAAAGATGTCAAACCGGTGGCAGCGGTAAAGTGTTGTGCGTGTTCAAGTGCGGTCACACCAAATTTCCCGCATGGTTTTCAATATTTATGAAAACAGTCGAAAGACTACCAGTAAACTTGAAGATATTAATTAGAATAATGTTTTAAGAAAACAGTCGGCTGACGGTATAGTTTTATTCGTAGGGAAGAAATACGGAATCTTAAATTTTTCTAAAATCACAGCTCTAAAATTCACAATTTCAAATGAATCTTTGGGGAACGGGAACCAAAATTTTTTTGATATTTTTGCCACAAATACCGTTTACTGAGGTTTCAAATTTTTGTGTTTCCATATTTTCACAGGGTAAAAATTAAAATTCCAATTTTTTAGAAACTTGAATTCTGGTTTTTCACCCTGTGATTTTTTCAATCCCCCAATTCCCCAATCCCCCAATCCCACAATCTGTGTTAGTTCGTGTTTGAGCAGGTGTGTTCTTACTGTTTCTTCTGTGCTCCACGTCGTCTGTTCGTTTCCTTCTCCATCGGTCCACCGTATTTCGTACTGCGTTACTTTCGAGGTTGAGTCTGTGTAGTTTTGCAGGTACTGTCTCGTTGCCAGTATCCCGGCGGGCGTGTAGTTTCCCTCTTGTCCTAGCATTTCCATTCGGTCTTCCTGTGTCGACCACTGGCCTTTGTCCTGTTGTTCTGACTTCCTCTTTACTCTCCCCCGCGGGTGTCTGGTTGTCATCACGTCGTCTTCCTCCTTTTCTTGGTCGGTTTCTATGCCCAGAACTTCCTTCTCTTGTTCCGTCCACTCTACCTCTGACTGTTCGAAATGCTTCGTTTGGTTGGCTAGCGGGTACATAGACACTAGTTGCAGTATGTCCTTCAGACTGTTTCCAGCCTCATGTAGCGCCTTTATTTGTGCCGGCCAGTTGCCTATGTTTTCCATGCTTACCGTACTTTTGGTGTACCTCTCTAGCTCTCCTGTTTTCCGTTCTTGTATATATTCAGGTTTCAGCCTTCTGTTCCACACATGGTCCCAGTGGTCCCCTGGTTTCTTAATGTCGTTGGGTTGTGCTTCGCAAATGTATGGGTATAGGTGCAGCATTCCCTGTGCTATCTTTGTTGCCGTCTTGGTGTCGTGTTTCCTTCCACCTGTTGCTTTCAGTGTTTGTATTGGTATGGCACTTTTCCCGTCTGCCGTGGTTAAGTTCTTGAGGTCCGGGTAGTTTCTGAATAGTGTGAGTAGTTTGGTAAAGTTTATTTGCTTGGTGGCTTGCTGAGTTTTCGTTTCCCGTATTACATTTACTGTTCCCATTTTTTCAAAGCCTGTCGTCGCAGGCTGCGACTGTGGGTCTCTGTATTCTGTATCCATTATCCTTTTGTGCTTGGTCGTTCTGGTTGTGCCCTCCATTTCCGCGTTTGTGTATACCCTTTTAGCTTTTCCCAGCTGCCTCATTATAGGTAGTGTTTCTTTGCCCAGTTCCTGCATGTGGGTTCCCACTCCTTTCACGCGTATTCCATATTCATTCAGAGCATTCATCTTCCTCAGAGTGTTCGTTTGTGTCTGCAGTCCCATTTTTAGTTTGCTCCTTGTGCTGCTGTGTCCCCTTTCTTCGAAGTGTTTTTCCAGTAGTCCGGCTGTGGACCTGCTAACTTGTGACATTCTTTGTCTGGTTTGAAGGTTTCTCTCCCTTTTGCCGTATCCCATCTGGGCCCCTTTGTCTTCCTCACTCTGAACAGCGCCTGCCAGTCCCGTGTACACTTCCTGTGCATATATTGCCTGTAGGGACTGGAGCCCCAGTCCATATTCCTCTTTTTCCTCCGTGTTTAGTTCATTGGGCGTACCATTCGCGGGAAGTCCATATATTCTTTTCATCGCGGCTCCCAGCTGGTTTTCGGCCTGTTGTATTTCACCCTGTGTGTATATCCCGAGGTGGAGTCCGTATTTGAATTTCCCTAATATGGCCGACTTCAGAGAGTACTCTTTTTGTCTTTGTGTGAGGGGGGTTGCCAGTAGTGCGTCTATTCTTCTTTTGAGTTCCCGTAGTGACTTTCTTTTCTCCTCTTTCCATGTCCCCAGCATATTGAGTAGGACCCCCAGGTACTTGTAGGTATCCCCGGCTTTTAGGACTTTTAGCGTTCGACTTCCGCATTTCACCCCTTGGTGCCTACTTTCTTTCACGTTTTTGTTGCCATGTTCTACCCCTGTTATCTTTGTTTTGTCCTCGTTTATTCTGAGTCCACTCCAGTCCCCAAATGCCGAGAGTTTCTTTAGCTGTTGCTCCATGCCTGTCATTAGTTTGGTTAGTATAATTAGGTCGTCCACAAACGCTCCGGAGGAGGTTCTCAGTTCCCCTCTGAGCTCCCTGTCAGTTGCATACTTGTGCTGGTATCCATGGTCTCCCACCTCTAGCCATCTAAGGAGAGGTTCCAGGTATAGTATGAACAGTAGCGGGCTCATGCTGTCGCCTTGCAGAATCCCCCTTCTTATTGGCACCTCTTCCGAGACCTGGTCCCCTACTTTTGCTCTCATTTGCATGGAGTCCTCCTCGTTTTCGCCCAGTATGTCCCTAACAGCTTCGGTAAGTTGTGGTGGCACCCCTAGGTGTTTTAGCGTCGTAATGAGTCTTTTGTGGTCAACCGAGCCATACGCATTTTCGAAATCCACGTAGGTTGCATGTAGGCTTCGTTTGGAGAGGTTGGCGTCTTCAATGGCATTGGTTACCCTGGTGAGTTGCTTCATTGTGTTGTGGCTTTCCCTTGAGCCCTCTTGTGCTTCCGAGAGCATGCCGTTTATCTCACAGAAGTCAGCTAGCATTTTTGTGAGTACTGTAGTGTATAATTTGAACAGGCAGTCCAGTAGTGCTATAGGTCGGTAGTTTTTTTGTTTTGTTACTTCTCCTTGCTTGTGGTGGAAGCAGAAGTAGCCTTTTTTCCATGGTAGGGGGGTGTGTCTATGCTCCCACATTAATTTCATGAGTTCACACAGTTGGTCGTGGAATCTGTCCGGCATCTGTTTCAGTATTTCATTTTGTATCCCCATGGGCCCGGCTGCTTTGTTGGTTTTCATTTTCTTCACCGCCTGTCGGTAGGCCTCTTTGTCCACATTTAGGTTTACTTTTGTTTGGTCCGGTCTTTTGCATTGGTTTTCCCTCATGTAGTTCTTGTACCTTTCGTCAAGCCAGGGTGGCGTATCTTTAAGTCCTTTCTCTGGTTCCTTCATTTTGTATGGTTCCGACCACGCAATGTGTTCTCCCATTGCCTGTGCCACTTTTTGGTGTCCTACCACTAGCTCTCCTTGCATGGTTTCAATCGCTTGTATTGTTGTAGTTGGTGCCGTTCCGTTTTCTATCTCTTTTTTGTATATCAATTTATGGTAGTGCTTTATGTTGCCCCAGTATCCTTCTCTCATTTTCATTCTTGTTTTCTGTTTTCGGTTTGCTTCGTGTTCTTTAATGCACTTCCTTGCCTCTTTTGTCGCAAGCTTTTTCTGTTCCCGTTCCCATTGTTCCCATTCCCTCATTTCGTTTGTTCGGTTGTCAAAATCTTCCGTCCGCGCTTCCTCGGTTACTTGTTCTCGTGTTTCTATGCCCTTCTTCCATAGTGCTATGTTCTCACGGCACCTGTTCCTTTCTTTCAGGTGGCCGTCCCTTTCTTTGCGGAGGGTTTTTGGGAGGTGTAGTCCATGTTGTTGTGCTGGTGCTGCCGCTTGTTTCGGTAAGTTGACATCCATCATTGCCCTGTCTCTTGCTTCCCCCATTATCCTTGCAACCACCCCTCCCGCGTAGTCTATTGCCCGTTTTCTGTGCCTTGTGCTGGCTGCTGTTTTTATCCCGTTTATTGCTTCTTGCATTTCATCTTGTAATTCCTTCGTATATGCAGCGTCCAGTGTTTGCCTGAGGGTATTCCCCTCTGCTTCTGTTAGCGGGAGTTTCAGTCTGTCTGTTTTTGCATGTTGTGGCTTTTGTGTCGTTGGTCTGTGGGTCCCCCAGGCTTTTAGGTCCAGTTGCGTTGTGCAGACCATTTTGTGGTCGCTCATGTGTAGCTCGGTGAGTTCTCCTGCCGTTGGTTGCGTGTAGTATTGTAATTCTGCTTTGCTTGCTAGCATTCTGTCTATGTTCCGTCGTTCATGCCATGTTAGTGTTGTTTCCCTGGTCCCTCCCACATCTTGCAGACCCGTGGCTTCCAGGGTTTTGTTCCATTCTCTGTCCCTGCTATTTTTCGGTGTTCCCGTCGTGGCATTCAGGTCCCCACAAATTAGTACTGTTTGTCCTACCGCATTGTCGCTGGCTGTGGTCACCATTCGCACATACTCCTGTATGCCATTTCTGGCCGCCTCTCTGTCGAGTTCCCCTCGTCCTGTCTCTTCCGCCACGTCTTTCCCTTCCACCGGGTAGTATACCCCTAGCAGGTGTAAGTATTTTCCTCCCGGAAAGTGGAGCAGCGTGTGTGTGAGTACTCCTCGTAAGTGCGGTACCTGCACCTCGGTGTAGTTATGTGGTTTGGCATATTCCCCTGTGAGTATTACGGCAAGGCCCGCCTTGTGGTTGCTCTCTTCTCCCTCCCCTTCCTCTGTTGGTACGTTTGTGCATACGTTTGACTGTTTTTTGTTTCTGAAGTGTCTTTTTATTTCCTCATTCGCAGTCTTAGTTTCCGTAACTATTGCTATATCTATCTCCCATTTTCTCATTTGCTCCTCCAGTTCATACAGTGAGTGCGGGGAGCCTTGTATGTTCCATGTTAGGAAATTTATGGTGTGTTGTTGTGCTTCTCCCATTTCTTCAGTGTTTAGGTTCTCCGTTTTTGGCATGTTCCCACCCCATTGCTTCTGTGCCTCCAGGGACCCTTTGGTTTCCTCATTGTCCCTTTTGTTCATTTTCGTTGTTGTAGTAGGTGGCGGGTATTTCTTGGCGTTCGCGGGAGGCCTCAGCTTTTTTCCTGTCGCCGTTCCCTCCTCCTTCTTTAGCCTTTCGTTTGCTTGTTCTTTGCTTATCGGAAGGAACCGTAGCGTGGCCTGAACTAGCTTGTCCGTGGTACTTGTGTTCTTTTCTTCCGTTGCTTCGCCCGTGGCGTGTTGCTCCGTAGTAGGTGCCCTGCCATCTTCCTTCGGTTCATCACTTTTCATATCCTCCTCGGCCAGCCCAGTTGTTTGTTCTGCCGTCCGCCGCATCTCCCGAGTCTCCCCCTGCAGCCGTGCCGTGTTTCTAGTCCCGAGTTTGAAGTGTCCTGGTTTGCCGTCAACATGCCAGTATTTCCAGCTCCCTGCCACTCTTATCGCTTGCTCACCTTGACTGAATCTTTCCCATTCTGGTGGTGTGCTATGTGTTTTTAGTTCACTATATTTTACCTTTTGCAGGTCGTAGGCTTCTCGCAGTATGGTCCAGACATCTATAGCTATTAGCAGTTCGTCCTGTTTTTCTATTCCTCCAGTGGGCAGCCACACATGCGCCTGCATGTCCTGGCGTGTTATTGTGAGCATCATCATTGCCCATTTTTCTCCATCTCTTATTGCTATTTGGGTTCGGCCATCTGTCGACAGTTTGCTCATTGTTTCATCTATGAGGGCTTCAGTGTCTTGTTGTAGCGCTTGAAGTGCTTCCTGAACGTTCATTATCGTTTGTATGCCCACCCCTTGTTGTCGCATTGTGTCCTCCACCTGTTCCCCTGTGCGGCCACGCCCCACCTCCCTCATGAAGGTATCCGCCGCACACGTTCCTTGGGTTCGCGCCTGTTTTGCCCCAGTCCTTGCTGGGACCTCCCTTGTCAGCTCAACTTCATCCGTGTCCTGTTCTGCTTGTGGCTTATTTTCCCTCATTATGGCCGACTTTATCTTTGGCCTGAATCTGTCTCTGCATTTATTCACTATTTCCGTGGTGTGTATTGTCACGCATCGACTGGTTTGGAGTGTGTTCGTGTACACATGTTGTATCCAGGCTCCGTTCCTTTCTAACAGCCACTGTTGCCATAGCTCCGCAATATATATCACCCAGACGCCGCAGCTGAATGCATCGTGTTGGTGCCTGTCGTACATCGGCGTGGCTCTAGCTTCCAGGCACCCCATTGCCTCCTTGTTGCCCGTTACCCATGCACTCACTGCTCCTTGCAGTTCCTCCGCCATCCTCGTGTGCCCTTGGGCGGTTTTCTTCCGTGTCTGTCTTTCCATGCCCATAGAGTCGTATACATAGGCCTGCAACGTGCTGTTATCTTTTGCGACGCAGACTCCTATCATCAGTAGTAGCCAGTGTCCGTTTCCTACCACTGGTATCTGGGTGCCACCCTTTTTGGCGACTTTTTCTTTTACCATTTTCAGAAATTTTTTGTCATTTTCCCTCAGCATCTTCAGTATTTCTTGCATGGTTGTTGAACCCGGAGGGTTGTCTTCCAGTGTTTCGAGCGCGAGGTCCACTTGGTGCATATTCAGTTTTCCGTCCTTGGCAAATATTCCCTGCGTGACAGAATTCTTGGGGTACTGTCCTTCCATTTTCTCGTTCGAGCATGTTCCCCCCCCTATATGTGAGGGCTGTGGTGTCGCTTCGGCATACCTACCCGTCTCCTCAATTTGTTCAGCTTTCCTGTTGGGTCTTGTACCCAAGGCTGCTCCTCGTGCTGCCGTAGACATTTCATTCACCGCTTTGACCTGCGGTACCTCTTGTCGAGGGTTTTTTATTGCCAGTTGTGCCTGCTCCTTCCGTTTAGCCAGAGTGCCCAGCACACTTAGTGTTACATGCATGCTCATTATCTGGGCTCCCACCGTTCTCGCTATGTTTTTGCCTTCCCTTCTTATTCGGCGCATCTCGCCATGTTTTCGCGCCCACTTACTATTGTCCCTGTCCTTTGTTTCTTGCCTTACTACCTGGTTGCTTCTGACCAGTTGTGGTCTGTCATATTTGGTACGTTGTACCCACCTGCATGTTTTCCCTTTCTCATGTTCACTCCAATATCTCCTTCCCCTTTTGTGTGCATGTGCGTGCTCCTGCCGGTTCGCCCGTAGGTAATATGTGAGGTTTCTTCTGTGAAATATGCCGTGGAATAAATGTGAATATCCCGCACAAACGGGAAGCGCTCGGCTGTTTTGTAATTTTAGGGTGCACCCAAAATACAAAACGCATCTTTGAAACTCGGAAGTTTCAAAGATGCTTGCCGGTCGCGTGCAGCAGTAAAAGGCAAGGCAAATGTTTTAGGATATAGAAGAAGTAGGAATAGTTTTCAGAAGCACTAGAATACTTTTCATATGCTTCTGAAAACTATTCCCACTGCCGCTAAATCTTAAACCCTTTGCCTTCCCCTTTGCCTTTGACCTTCCGTTCGCAGCTTTACCATGTCGATGTGCACCTCGGAGCGGTGGCACCTCGGATCCGGCGAAATGAACCCAAAAGTTCGAGAACGGTGAGAGACCTGCCCTATGACACACCCGACGCATGACCACTTTCGAACTTTCGAGACTTTCGAACCCAAAAGTTCGAGAATGGTGAGAGACCTGCCCTATGACACCCCCACCGTATGACCACTTTCGAACTTTCGAGACTTTCGAACCCAAAAGTTCGAGAATGGTGAGAGACCTGCCCTATGACACCCCCACCGTATGACCACTTTCGAACTTTCGAGACTTTCGAACCCAAAAGTTCGAGAATGGTGAGAGACCTGCCCTATGACACCCCCACCGTATGACCACTTTCGAACTTTCGAGACTTTCGAACCCAAAAGTTCGAGAATGGTGAGAGACCTGCCCTATGACACTCCCACCGTATGACCACTTTCGAACTTTCGAGACTTTCGAAATATGTGTCTCTTTTTCTTTTCTTTTCTTTGGTGACACGAGTGACAACAAGGCAGCCACGCGTAATAACCGTATTATGTGGCAATGCCGATGTGGAATAATTTCAGTAACAAATGCATATTGTTCACTTTTTATTTATTTTTTAATAGAAAGACTCTCGAACGGTTCCAAAAAAGATTCAATATTAGGAGAGTTGTACAATGGCGCACAGTTGTGGGGTCGGGAGCGGTGGGAAGAGCAAAAGGAACAGAGCTGAACAGGCGTGTCGCTTCGTTGCTACTTGTACATCCTGTTTGTGTCACGGAGCTACATGTGTCATTCGGCTCTACTGCAGCAAGAGTCACGGATTCTGAAAGTCTGAAACCACAAAAATTCTGTTGCACTCCAATTTGAACATTTCTCTTTTGCTCGAATCCTCATTTGCCATGAAACCAGATATGAAACTGTGAGGCACACAAAAGAAATTTGATCTCTGTCAGTGTGACCATGTTAACCACTCGAAGTAGTAGTTCATATCTGCGTCTCTCAAAACTGTCGGGTCAATGTAGTGTTGCACTGCAGAAGAGAACTGTGACCAGCCTCCAAAGAAACACACTTTCTCCATTGTCACACCTACAGCTCGAGCACACGGCGTGGCACCCTTCCGAGTACTGTGTGCAAAAAAATGACCGCCCTCCGGGGGTCTGCAACCCAGCTCGCTGAGAGCCAGACCAATCCAGTCATTGGCAACTGAAGCCTTGAAGTTCTTCGGGTCCTCGGGTAGCAACCAGTAGGCATCAGGTTGAGTTTTCTCATATCTGCTCCAAGCTGCGTCACGGTGAAACTCCCAGTGCAAGACCAGCTCTCTCAAGAGAGCCACTCCCCACCAGGGGATGCACAGGCGTCTCTTCACCCAGTGGTGCCGCCGTCCTTTCTCTTTCAGCAGCACCACAGAGAACTCACCGTCGCCACACTGAACGTGTTGCCGTGACAACGAAGTCCCCGTGTCCGGTCTGCCAAAGCTCACAAAGACAATGACCACGTAGAAGAAGGACGGTAGCAGCCGCGGCTCTTCAGAAGACCGTGGAGTCAGCTTCAGCGCTGCTTCGTGTACACGTCGTACGTGTCCCGCTGGCAGCCAAGTCCGCTGGGTCTCGATATTCTCCTCCTGCACCGCCAGCTCCGCCTGGATGGTTGCCATCCCTTTATAAACAACTCGGGTCACAGCTCGGCCCTTCGCTGGTCCAGGAAATCGCAGGTCCTCGTGGTAGTTGTTGATGGCCGAAAGGTATGGCTGCTAGGAAGCTGACTTGATGCCCCCGTCCTGTTAACACAGAGACGATGTATAGATACAGCAACACAGTCACCTCCGTTGCTGGCAGCCACGGCCGTTGGTGTTGCTCACAAAATAAAATGAAGCGCCGCGCCTTCGGCCCGTAGTTGCCCATCGGCGTGTCCAGCAATGCTCTCTTCTGCCTCTTCACTGCCAGTTCCGTGAGTCGGGACTGTCCCAACTCACTTCTCCACCGCTCACAGAGTGAGCGCGTGAGGAAGTTTTCTACCGCACCGCCGCGCTTGTTCTCTTCGTAGTCGCCTCCGCGGTCAATGTCCTCGCCGTCCGCGTCCGCTGCCTCGTTCGTCAGCTCCGACACGCCCGAGCTGTCAATGATCTTGAAGTTTTCCTCGGACAGGTCCAGTGTCTCCTCGTCGCCGTCGTCGTACAGCACGTGCGCCTTCCCGTCCTCGTTGAACTCCTTCACCACACCCGGGTAGAAGCAGTCATCGTCCTTCTAGAACACCTCGATTTTTGAGCCCACGGTCGCCTCGCTTGCTGTCGTACACGTCGCAGAGTTCCTGCGCACTTCAGCAGCGTAGTAACTCACGGGCACACCTCGATGAAGAACATCACAGCGTCCCACTTTGAGGGCGCGAGCAGCTCGGACGCTCCCAACCTGCTCGGAGTGAACAGGTCCCTGCGCCGTGGCATGATCACCTCCTCGGTGGCCAGGGCCTCCAACTCCCTGAACCAGGACTGGCCCGGCCAGTACGGAGCCACCACCGTAGCAGCGGCCCCCTCCTCCCGCAGTTTGTGCGCCACCTCGTCCAGCAGCGCCCACGGAGGGTTCACCCAAATGTTCTCCCCCGCCAGTTGTACGTCAGAGAGTCCACTCCCTTGCACTTCGGGTCCTTCCACGCAGCGTAGTACCGAGGAAGCTGCGCGGAGATCTCGGAAGCGAACCGGTCCACCGTGAAGGGGCCCCACACAAACCACTTCCGATTGAGTCTCCAGTAGTCGAGATCCTCGCAGCGAGAAAGGTCGTCGGCCCACACGTTGGCCTCGCTGCGGATGTAGCGAGCTTGCAGCTCGATGTCGTACAGGTCGAGGAGCGACCAGAGTCTCCACATTCTCCTCATCAGGTCCGGGTTCCTGGAGATGAAGTGTGAAAGCATCGCCACCACCGCTTGGTTGTCGCAGTAGAGTCGTACGACCTTGCCCTCCAGCTCCTTCAGGAACGCCTGCACGGTCTTGTACACGGCCTCCAGGTGCATGATGTGCAAGACGCGCATATCGTCCGGCAAGAAACCTCTCGCGGGGAACTTGAGGTTGAGTGCAACTCCCCAGGCCATCATCGAGGAGTCCGTGTGCACCTTGGCTCTCGTCGGGGACCTCCAGATCTTGCGCCCGTTCCACCTGCTCATCACAGGTAGCTTGGACCACCATTTTAAGTCCCCCCGAGCTGCACGAGAGATCGTTACCTTTGCTCCCCAGCTGTGTTTCTCTGCCAGCACGAAGTAGAGCTCCCGTAGGTAGAGCCTCGCTGCCGGTACCGCCATGTACACGGATTGCCAGAGGCCCGTGAAGGAAGCCAGTCTCCTGGCAGGAATCCACCTCCGATTTCTCGCTGCGTCGCACAGGATCTCCTTCGCTCTGGTGTGGATTTTGTGTACCCGTCGCTCTGTGACACGGAATTGCCCCAGCTTCAGGTCCACCTCCAAGCCGAGGTGCTCCACTACCTGCGCAGGCTCCCATTGGCCCTTCTTCTCGTTTCGCCGCAGACCCAGCCGATGAAGCACCAGTTGAACTTTTTCTCGACACAGAAAGCCTTCTTGCTGAGAGTCGACTAGCACAAAAAAATCGTCCATGTACGACAGTACTCGCATCCCACTGTGACGGTTTGCATCCTCGCCAGCGCCACCTGCTCTGCGACGGACTGACCATCGCTGCCGTACTGCGGAACTGTCCCGCAGCCTCTTGATCTCCCTGCGATCTTGTGCTGCCTGCGGAGAACGTAGTGCTTCCACCATCACGCGTACGAACTTGTAGAACACCCTTGGAGCGTTGCTCCACCTGAACGGTACTGCAGAACATTGAAGCAAGTCTCCTTGTAGGTTGTACTGCATGAAGCGTTGAAAGTTCAGGTGAATTCCCAGTGCGTGAAAACCGTCATGGAGGTTGAAACTGAAGCACCAGTCGCCCGGCTTCGCCAGTCTTCGTAGTTTCTTCAGTGTTTCCATCTTCACGCGATTTTTCAGACACCACTGGTTCAGCCATCGGAAGTCCACCACCAGTCTCCACTTGTTCGTACCCGGTTTCGGCACTAAAAAAGCGCGAGAGACATGAGATCTTCTCGTCGCTCTTGTCCAGGCTCCATTCTGTAGCAGCCTCTCCTTCTCCGCGTCCAGCCACACCTGCTGCTGACGCGTAGCATCCGTCAGTGACACACCGTGGTCGAACGGAGGCGGAGGCCCGCGCTTCCACCTCAACTTCACCCCGTGAGTAATCCATTGCATCACTTCGGAACTGGCGCCCGCTGAGCGCCATGCTCCCCTCCGCTGTCTCACCTGCTGCTGCACGGCGAGCTTCTCCCAACCAGCGCCTGGAGAGGGCTGTTGCGATGGACGGGGTAGCGGCACACACATCACGTATCGACCGCGGGCTTTGCGCCCCGGCCCTTGCCGCGTTTCCCGGTAGGCTTCTTACCATCCTTCTCCTCATCGTACTTCTTACGCACCTTCGACGCATTTTTACTGCAGCTGGTGGGACGACGACGGCGCTGGTGCTTGGGAGACCTGGGGGGTACGACTGGATCTGGTGGTATGGACTGGTGCGTCGAGGACGTCAAGAGCACAAACGCTGTCCACTTCTGCAGTCTCGGGAGCATGCCGGTAGTGAAGCACGGTGTACTCCTGAAATTACTGAAGTGTTGTTGTTCCACTGCAGGTAATTAATTCATGGCGTTTTTACCTACTTGTGATTTTGTTGGTCTTTTATTTATTCCGCTTCACCGCTGGCAATTCTCGGCTTCCCTTGACGTGACGGCTGGCGTCAACGCGATGCGCTACGGCGAGGTGACAAAGGAATTGAAGTCCGCCGAATGAAGTAAGTATGCTACGTTTTTCTAGAATTTCTTAAAGCTCGGCTGAGAATGCTATGAAGCTGGCAGTATTCAAGGAGGACGAGCCGGGATTTGTGGAAGCACGAACGATCGACACAGCGCGACTGAGGTGGCAGGCACGCAGGAGGATCATAGTTAGCTTGTATGGTCTGTGCCATGATTTGTGGTTGGTAGCACGTAAAGAAATTCCTTTCACGAGTATGAATTGATGTGAGCTAGAGTTACGGAGATCTCTGCTTTGTGATCAATCAGAACGTTGTTCAGATGTACAAAATTTAAACATAGCTGGTCCCGGTGGTCCTTCACGACCCGCGCGTCCGAATTCACCGCACTCTTCAAAGTAAAACTCAGCATTGCCTTGCCGCGGTTCTTGTCAAAGTCGTTCAGCCACTACTGCAACACCTCGTCTGCCACCACGCCGTCCTTCAAAATTATTGGCACTATAGTCTCGGTCATTCGAAGATAGCAGAGAACACCCCCCTCCCGTGGATGTCGCCTGGGATTTTTTTGTGCATCAGATTTTCTGTGCGACAGATCCCGTAGCGACGAGTGAGTGCGATAGTCGTGTCGCCCGCGACGGTTCGGGCGGAGACCCGTCACTGTGTGTCAGTTTGCCCGCATCATATGCCCGAGTCATATGAGTCACTTGCTTGATCTGTTTTGGGATTTCAAACTGACACTTTTCGATCGGCCGCCACGTGGCCCGATTGAGTCTCGGCCAAATGCTGAAAGTTGTGCGTTAGTGCTTAAAACAGGTTCACTACAATTAGTCAATCAGTTTTCTCACTTCGAGCCCACACGTGCCACAAGCACGGTTTTGCTCTTTTTTCTTTTGCAGCGAATTATTTCCTGAAATAATTTGCCCGGCTTGAAGTTTGGAATTCTTCTGTTTGACTTTCCCGTGCCCGCGAACCCCTATTTTCCGCGTTTTCCGCATTTAAGCATTGAGGGATCCTATTTGCGCTTGTGCCCTGTTTAGTTTGTTCTTTCGCAACTCGGACAACATAGCCCAATTCATCACATAGCAGAGATCTTCATAATCCTAGCTCACTTCAATTCATACTAGTGAATAGTAGTTTTAACGTGCTACCAACCACAATTCATGGCACAGGTCATATGATCTAACTATGAACCTCCTGTGTGCCTGCCGCCTCCGTGGAACGCGTCGTCGATCGTGCGTGCTTTCGCATCTCCCAAGTCAACCTCCTTGAAAACTGCCGGCTCCACAGCATCCTCAGTCAAACTCGAGAAATTTCCAGACAAACGTAGCATACTTACTTCCTCTTTGAGCTCCATTCCCTTCGTCACCTCGCCGCAGCTCATCTCGTTGACGCCAGCCGTCACGTCAAGGGAAGCCGGGAATTGCCAGCGGTGAAGCGGAAAAAATAGACCAACAAAAAATCACAAGTAGGTAAACGCCACGAATTAATTACCTGCAGGTGGAATAACAACACCTCAGTAATTCCAGTAGCACACCGTGCTTCACCACCGGCTTGCTCCCGAGATTGCAGAGGTGGACGGCGCTCGTGCTCTTGACGCCCTCGACGCACCACTCCATACCACCAAAACCAGTCGTCGACCCCAAGTCTCCCAAGCACCAGCGTCGTCGTCGTCCCACCAGCCATAGTAAAAAATGCGTCGCGTTCGCCACGTCGTCTAGACAGTCGAAAGAAAGAATGCGCGACACCGCCCACGCGAGCGGCAACCCTAACTACTATCCCCCAGCAAACAAGGGCCTGCGCGGCCTCAAAGAATCGTCAAGCAGTGATCTCGGGATTGTGGACCGGGTGAACGCGGATGCGGCAATTGTAGTTGTTTGCGTGTTTTGCGCCCTGTTTTTTTGCTATCTCCGCTTGCTTTTGCCAACCGGCAGCGGATATTGCCTTTCGACAGACTTTTGGGATTGAGCGACGCAGAGCCGCGAGCTGTGGGCAAAGTTTGTTGCCATTCACAGTTTTCTTTCGGGGGCGCAAGGTCCCCCCTTTTGGTTTTCTGATCCGCTCAACATTGGCAGCAGCGGATGACGCAGGGACAGGTCGCGATCGGCGGTCGCTTGCCATTTGCCGAGTCAGAACTCGGCTTGAAAATTTTGTTGCCGCAGTTCTGCAGGTGCAGGCTTGCTTAACATCTTGTTTCCGTTTTGCGTCCCGAGGCCGCTGGCAACTTTAGTGACGCAGCTTCTGGCGATTTCTTCATTGTCGACTTTCTCAAAGGGAGCAGGTAAAGAAAAGAAAAGAAAAAGAAAAATGACTCAATTATAACGTTGAGTGGGCTTTTATAGGGCGCCGTCCCTTTTAGCCTATTACCACTATTAAGTTATCTCCTATTCAAGCTGCACACTTTTGCAAAGCAAGGAACTCGGTCTGAATAGATGTGTTGAGGCCCCAAACCCTGAAGCTGACGGCAGAGCTAAACAGTTACCCGCTCCGCAGTGGCACAGGGTTATTGTTCTAATGCGGTGCAGGAACTTTAAACAGACAGGGGCTTTAGTCAGCACTACACTTGAGGAATAGGCTTGCAAGTGGTGGCTAGGCTATGTGGGATCCTAAGCAGTCCTCGACTGATCGGGTTCTTAGGATTATGGGTAAGCCGTCCCCCGCGGTCCCACGGGTCCTCTGGATCCTCTCACCGCAAATACAGCACAATACAGCCGCTGGAAAAACCTTCGTGGGAAAAGCGGCGCGATCGAGATGCTGGCACAATATTGTTCTGAGATTGGCAAGGCGTGAGTTCCGAAGTGAGCTTGTCGCGATGCTCTGTCTACAGTAAACATTGTGGCTGATTATAGTGTCTCCACTGCTTGGCACCATATTGTCCTAGGATTAGCAAAGCTTGAAGTCTCGCAAACGACATACTGTCTCTGACTTCAGTTACAGGAGGGAGTTGCCCCACCCAGTTAAGCAGTCGCCTGATCAGTGGATCGAGCTAAGTGGACTCGCCACGATGCCCTTTCCACAGCAAGTAAGGTGTCTGATTTAAGTATCTCTACTGTGGCAAAATTATCGGTCGTAGACTGAGAACATGGATCGCCCCTCAGGGCTAAGTGACGTCGAACGCTGCAGGGATCCCGACGCCTGCTTCTCCATAGCAGGCACTGACTCTGAGCGTTTACTGTGTGTCTCTTTTCTCCATGTAAGCGATTTTCTTGCCTTGGGATTCTTGCGTTCCCCTTTGTCACCAGTGCTGCCCTTCGCTCTTTTCCTTCCTGTGGACAAAGGTCCTAAGGCCACAAAGGATGAAGTGGCGGCTGGTGTCACTGGTTCTCCTGTGTCTGTTGGAGATGCGCAAGCCTCTACCAAAATATCTGAGCTCTGTTTTTTCGAGGGTTTCGTCACGCGAGATGTTGGAACGTCTGTTGGCTCAGTGTCTCTTTTATCAGACTGTGTGACTCTGCGTGATTCCCGAAGATTTTTGCGCCTCAGCGTTCTCGCACTAGGGCCCTTTCTAGTATCCTTGGTTCCCAGATGCGCTGCGCACTCAGATTCATGACTTTCCTTGTTCGAGATTAAAGCGCGCCTTGCTGTGGTTACTGTGGCGCGCGCCTTCGTATCCAGCAGCTGTACAGCTTCGAGTAGATTTCTTGTGACAACCTGTGAGTCGGAAAGCTGAGAGAGGGATTGCGAACCAGCTGCCCCCTGCGAGAGCGCGGTAAAATTCCCTTTCGCCAAACTCAACGTGCGTAGTGCTGCTGTGGCACAGCTCACAACTTGTCGTAGGTGGATTTCCACGCTCACAAGAAGCGGATCAGACGGCTGTTTTTTGCGACCGGATTTTGCCATACTGATGAGCCTCTACTCGTCTCGAAACGCGTGTCAAAATACTCCTCAGAAATACAGTAATAATACCATACAAAAGAAAAAATTGCCACTCATTATCATAAAAATTATCGCGATAATAAAATCATAAGGCGGCTGGCATTTTTTCAGAGAGGTGCGTGCGTTGACCGGTCGACGGAAAAGTGAGGGAGCAGGTAATCTTTTTTGAACTAATAGTTTGCCTGGGAAGCTCGAGCGGTAATTTTGAAGGCTGTTTCGTTTCTTTGACGCGTTGCAACGGATTGGGAGCATTGCCCACTGTCCCACAGATATTCCTTGCCGATAACCCTCGTAGATATGATATTGCCAGCCATGACCACGCACGCTGACAGTGGGATATAATGTTGACCCGCGTAGATATGATATAGCCAGCCATGACCACGTAGACTGCCAGTGGGATAATTATAACATCAATCCTCGTAGATATGATATAGCCAGCCATGACTACACAGACAGTTAGATATGCCATTAACCCTCATAGATATAAGATAAACAGCCATGACCACGCAAACAGTGGGATGCAATCATCAATCCCTAGGAAAATCTGGCTACTTTAGCAAGTTTAAAATCGTTTGGGTTGGTCATGACCCACTACTATACTCATAGAGTGTGTACAATAAAGAGGAATGGCGTGTGTGATCATTATGTATGCCGCCGCGTTGCAGTGAGCCAGAGATAGTGTGTTTAGAGTCTCAATAATGTATGCAACTCAGCGATGTGCAGAGTGCTCGAGGTGTTTGGGCTGATGGCCGAGATGGTGCGCAACTCACCTCGATCATGCTGGCATGTACCGTCAGCTGGGACGAGTCGCCGCCGTAACTAATGCCCAGCTTTGAATCACTGCTTCCAGTGGGTTTGCTTTGTAATAGCGCTTCAAGGGCACGCTTAAGGATGCCCGGCGCCTCCGGCTCCCCACACATTGTGTAGGTCTTGCCAGTGCCTGACGGTCCTGCTCACAATGAAGGGCCACTCACATGCACTGATGTTCGCCCTGCATGCTCAAATCTAATGGGTAGGAATATCCCCAATGAACGAATCACCATCTACATGTCACAACGTTGCCAGAGGTTTGTGCAGTGCTTACGAGTGCTTGCTGCATATGTATAGTTGATTAGTGCATGCGGCTCCAATCAATGACGAACGAATGCAGTTCCTTTCCAATCTATAATTGTTATTCACTCTGGCTTACCACCACCACAGATTGTGCGATGTGTACCAAGCAACGAAGGCACCCAATAATTAAATCAGACCGTGATAATAAACACATTTCAAATATCATGTGACTGTGCAACTTGTTGTCAGTCGGAAGTAGCAAATCACAAAAGAAAGCAGGCTAAAATAAAGATGCAGCCAGATAAAGTGCATCAATATATCTTCCTAAAATAGAACATTGAGAAAAGTAAATTACTGCAAAGGGATATTTCCTCAGTTTGAAGGCTGTTGAACAAATTGTGGGTTGTACTTGCTTTCAAATTAAGACACTCATTGATGACTAGGCAATGCACAACTGCTATACGTGTGGCTTACCTGTCCAGAGTCGACGTGCGGAGTAAAGAAAAAAAAGAAAAAATGTGACTCTTCCTACTGGAAGCGTGATATTCGAAGGTGCACAGCGTGCGGAGTATACTCATAACGTATATAAAGCAAGACCGGCACAGGGAGGTTATGTAATGGAGCGGTGCATTAACAGGATGCAGATTGCCGTAGCAGGCACTGAGCTTATTTCATACCATAGCAGCAAATGCAACAGTTGTAACCGTCGACCGCACTCTGAATTATGTCCGCGACCTCGTTGTAAACTTCAGATTGTCCCACTTCAGGCGTAAAGACGCGGTCCAGCAAAAAGTCCTGTGGCAAGGATGGCAATCCGACGTTTAGTAGAGGAATTATGATTAATCCGAACAATAGTGTATACACCAATCGAATCGATTTTAAATCTAGACAACTAATTCTAATTAATCAAATTGATCACTTACGCACTTCGAGAATTCACTAGTGTTAAGGAGGAAGCAATTAAATAATCGAATCGGTTTTTGGAAATGAAACTAATCTGATCAATTTCAAACCAGGTTACAAAAATGAAACTAATTGTCATCTTTGTCCTGCGGTCGGGAGACATGAGACATGAGACACGAGACATGAGCGCGCGCCTCAATATTGATGGTGCTCATTGTTGGGCATGCTTGGATGCAGCAGCGCGTGCGCGGTCAGAATAAATTATCAGAACTCTATATGTTCAATGCATTGGGCAATCATCACGTGTATGATTTTCTCTGGTTTATAAACATGCAAAATGCGTGCCCCTTCCCAGGAGAGGTTGCTAGTCACTAACGTGTTCCTTTCCAGTCTGCAAAGGTTGGCGGCATCATGGTATTTCAACATTATAAATATCAGCTCTGGCCCACCATGATGCCATTTCAACAATAATCATCGACCTGGTGCGCTTCTTGGCCTTGGTGATCCGCTTGGTTGCCAAGATGATAAAATGGTTCATGCACATCCATGAATATCCACAGCTTGTGTGGCATAACGTGCTGTACGGACAGATTGACAAGGATGTCTTTCTTCATCAGACTTGATATTGCATTTGGGCATTTTTCTTACATCAAGCTATATATAAACGCCCGGTTTTATCATTCTCATATAGCATATCCTATAGAAATCAAGACTAATCATGAAAAGTATCCTTGTCAACTTGTCCGGAGAGCACCCCATTTCGCACAAGCTGTTCAAATTTTAATGAATATATGCATAAAACGCATTCTCATTTCGGCGACCAACCAGATCACTGGGGCCAAGAAAATCATCGGGGTGATGCTGAATAACGTGATGGCAGCTTTTGTATCGGTGAAGGAGGTCAGCATGAATGAATTTGTCTTACAATTTCTACTTGTGAATCAACAAGTTGGTTGAAAGTGTCTAGTTAATTGTGTTTATGCTGTCATAAGACAGGGTATGTGGTTGGGGCATCCTATTTCCCGGGGAATAAAAAAACTGAGATTCAGGAATAAAATTGATCGTTGATTTTTGGGGAATAGTGATTACGGCATAGCGTAATACATACTGTGCACAAAGAGTTGTGACACTCTGTACTGGTGATGGTGGGAGTCGGAATCCGACTTCCACAAGTAACTCGAAGTAGCCTGTCACGGACTTGTCAACTCTGGCCGGGCATTGTTAAAGGGTGTGAACGAACCGCTGTCGAGGGAAAATAGTGCCGTTTGTTAGTTATTAAGTATGCAAATGCAAGGTATCGCTAGGGATTTTGCTGGGGAGTTTGCTGAGGATGGTGTTTAGTTAGGGTTGCCATTTTGGTGCGCGGTGTCGCGGGTTTGTTCTTTCGACTCTCTAGACGACATGGCGAACGCGACGCATTGTTTACTGCAGCTGGTGGGACAACGACGGCGCTGGTGCTTGGGAGACCTGGGGGGTACGACTGGATCTGGTGGTATGGACTTGTGCGTCGAGGACGTCAAGAGCACAAACGCTGTCCACTTCTGCAGTCTCGGGAGCATGCCGGTAGTGAAGCACGGTGTACTCCTGAAATTACTGAAGTGTTGTTGTTCCACTGCAGGTAATTAATTCATGGCGTTTTTACCTACTTGTGATTTTGTTGGTCTTTTATTTATTCCGCTTCACCGCTGGCAATTCTCGGCTTCCCTTGACGTGACGGCTGGCGTCAACGCGATGCGCTACGGTGAGGTGACAAAGGAATTGAAGTCCGCCAAATGAAGTAAGTATGCTACGTTTTTCTAGAATTTCTTAAGGCTCGGCTGAGAATGCTATGAAGCTGGCAGTATCCAAGGAGGACGAGCCGGGATTTGTGGAAGCACAAACGATTTGTGAAAGCACGAACGATCGACACAGCGCGACTGAGGTGGCAGGCACACGGGAGGATCATAGTTAGCTAGTATAGTCTGTGCCACGATTTGTGGTTGGTTGCACGTAAAAACAATACTTTTCACGAGTATGAATTGAAGTGAGCTAGAGTTACGGAGATCTCTGCTTTGTGATTCATCAGAACATTGTTCAGATGTACAAATTTAAACATAGATAGGGTCGACGAATTCACGGCAGCCAAGGGGTGTTCATGCGTTCTAGCGCAAGAAACTTGGCAGATATATTCGTATCAATAATATGAATATATCCCGTAAGTTTCAGGGCATGCCGTCGAGTACGCTCAAAACTGTCACATCTTGACAAGAGGATAAATCCAAACCCAAAACGCCTCTTGTCAAGATGCGACTGTTTGAAGCATACTTGAAGTCAGGCCCTGCAACTTCCAGGATATATTCACAATACTATTATGAATATATCTGCCAGGTTTCGTGAGTTGGAGTGCACGACAACTCCAATTCTGCAAGGCAGTTATGGGTTTGGGTAGTCAAAACCCAAACCCAAAACGCCTCTTGTCAAAATGCGATTGTTTGAAGCATACTTGACGGCAGGCCCTGCAACTTCCAGGATGTATTCATAATACTGTTATGAATATATGCTGCACGACAAGGTGTGTTCAGAAAATACTGTTATGAATA
Source organism: Cymbomonas tetramitiformis (assembly GCA_001247695.2). NCBI lineage: Eukaryota > Viridiplantae > Chlorophyta > Pyramimonadophyceae > Pyramimonadales > Pyramimonadaceae > Cymbomonas > Cymbomonas tetramitiformis. The sequence goes on along the minus strand of LGRX02026815.1, from coordinate 16,105 downwards.
TACTTGCCAGGTTTCATGAGTTGGAAGGCACGACAAGTCCAATTCTGCAAAGCAGTTTTGGGTCTGGGTAAATCAAAACCCAAACCCAAAACGCCTCATGTCAAGATGCGACTGTTTGATTTATGCTTCAAGGTATGACCTGCAACTTCCACGATATATTCATAATGCTATTATGAATATACTTGCCACGTTTCCTGAGTTGGAAGGCACGACAAGTCCAATTCTGCAAGGCAGATTTGGGCTTGGGTAAATCAAAACCCAAACCAAAAACGCCTCATGTCAAGATGCGACTGTTTGATTTATGCTTCAAGGTATGACCTGCAACTTCCAGGATGTATTCATAATACTGTTATGCATATATTTATTGCCACGTTTCGTGAGTTGGAAGGCATGACAACTCCAATTCTGCAAGACCTGCAACTTCCAGGATATATTCATATTATTGATACGAATATGTCTGCCAAGTTTCTTGCGCTAGAACGCATGAACACCCCTCGGCTGCCCTGAATTAGTCGACCATATCTTGAACTGCATCAACTTAGTCGCGACTGCAAACGAAGCTGATGCGGTTGAGGATGGGGTCGTTCAAGAGCTCGAAAAAAAGGTATTCGCCTTGTGAATACGTTTATATTACTTACGAACGTTGAAAAAAAATGTACTTCATGTAGTCTGATTAAAAACACAAGGAGGTGTGCCTGCAGTAGCGCAACAAAGTTAGGGCGGCAAGCGATGACCTATATTTCCATACTTAATAACTTACAAACGGCACTGTTGACTGAGACATTCAGCGGTTGCGACTGCCTACGACCGGGAATGGGGAAATTGGAAGCGTTTGTACCGTACGAGATCACGTATGCGTATGTCGTCTCCCTTTGAAGATTCTCTCAAAAGGTTGTATAAAACATTAAAAAATGCGACGTGATACTTATTCCCAAGAAAAACATTAAGGATTTTATTCACAATTCTCGTTTTTTTAATTCCTGCGGAATCAGTTTCCCTGTGGTATGTGAGTACGTGGTGTACTTCTTACACAACGAAGTGTGCTCAGAGGTGTCTTCAGGTGTGCCCACTTATCACTCTTATGGGAATGAACGGGACATCATCCTGCCTTATATGTTAAGTTGAAAATCGAGTTTTTATCCCCCCCGCAGTGGTTGATACCGTCCTGAAGTTTTCCAGGCCCCAAGATAATTTTTGGGTGCCCCTGTTTGCACGTTGCGTTCCCGTGAGTGGCGTGGCAGGGTGTATATAAAATGTTGGCATAAGACATCAAAGTAAGCAGGTATACACAGTACTATAAAAGTATGGTCATACATATGTTGCTGTGTTAGTTTCCTATACAGCTGTTTCACAGGTTGCAAGCCTGAATGTCAGTATGAGACAAGATTAATTCCAAGTCAGATGTGACTATGCACACAGGAGCTGAGGCCTGTGCTGAATGCTAATAACTAATTGCATAAGTTCTTTCTTCCCACATTGTTTGCCAGGCATATGGTACAGAGGCAAGGCATATTTTCTGCACTAGTTAGTTAAATGATATGCAAGTTGGTTGAAGTGTCTCACGTAATAATGCTTTTAAAGTTCTGACGCTACACGTAATACAACATGCACCTTAATCACTTCTGCAATTGAGCCGTGGTAAGGAAAGTAAGCAGTTTAAGCAGTCAGGAATACAGTCCAAATTATGTTGCAACAACAACAACACAGCAGGTCTGAACCATCACGGCACAGTAAGAAAACATCTCAACTGAGTTCCAAGATCTTCTTCTCCATACATCTTGGGGCAACGGGGTATGAAACAAACCAAGATAGATTAGTGTTACTCATGTGTAAACAAGCAACTGGTGTCAATGTTCAGCTCAGTCACGATTCGAAGTGGTAATGTACGCACTGTGAACTTTCACAAAGTACAGACTGGTGTATATAATTGCAATTATAAGTACGTATCGCAGTTATTGCAGCTTATATATCATATATTTGTTGCTACGCCAGTGAAAATAATTATTTATTGCATGATGTCACTTTACACCATTACTGAAATCGGGTGCGCCTCATGACCATAATTCTACGGTGTACATACATGGTAGTGTGCATCATACATCCGTATCAGTGCACGCGATATGATTGCGTCCGTAGATTGCCATTGCTGCCTTGTATGATCCGCCAGCGCCGGGAAAAGCGTCGTGTATGTATATGACGTGTTAGGCATGTACATGTAGGTCGCGGTATGTGTTTACTATCGAATGCCTATATTGCTTGGTGAATGCCAGTCATGCTTTGTGGTAAGCCAGAGTGTATTCATATACAAAGATGAACATGCAATTTGCTGACGCGGCACAACACGCGAGAATGCGTGTACCACAAAATGCACATACATGGTTGACCATATCGCGCGCTCATACAACGTTGTGCCATCATCTCATGCTAGCTCCTGCAGCATTTGTTTACATGGCGTTGCGTACCGATTTTTGTATGCGCTTGCTGCTGCAAGGGTGTTCCTCGTTGGAAGTGGCGGCTGCGCGCTCAGTCACTCCCGGCTTGTGCGACACACAACTGATGCGCTGCAAATGGTTGAGGACATCCTGATGATGTAACCCAGGGGATGACGTGATTTCCTGGTCTGGGAATTCTAGATGAGATCTCTCTGCAAGGACTGAGCCTGCTCTTGCCTTCGCATCCGAAACTAGTAAGGGTCGAACACGACTGCAGCACACACAATCATACATACAACGTGAGTGTTAAATATCATCAGCATATACATCGTTCATGTTATGATTTAATTTGTGTCACAAAAATTTCTTTGTATGCTCACATAAAGCAGCAGATTTCACAAGTAACTTTTCTCATAGATCTGTCTACCAACATGCATACTTGGTAAGCTTCGTGGGTAAGGCACGCACCAGAATACACGAATGTTGCCGCGCAGTTTCACCAACTGGTTGTGTAATTTACGTCGCAGCGTCATTTCGGCTTTGTATAGCTGGTATTATCCACACGCACGCCGCGTAATCCAATTGTCAGGGTAGACTATTGAAATTTACTCCGACAACTCAGCGAATATTCAAAAGAAAAATGAAAGAGTAAAATAATAGTAGCCGCCCCACTATTCATAGGCGCATGCACTTTGAGTGCGGCGTGCTACAGAGTGACCGACCTGGAGTAGGTGAGATAACTCGGAATCTCTCTTCTGTGCTTCCCTGGCCGGACTCCCTCACCCGAGATATGCCCACCATTTACACCAGTCAATAAGCACACTTCGGTCTACAAAGTAAACCGCACTAAATCACCAACGTCATCGGTATGTGGCCGTCTAGTCGGTTGTGGCGTGTTGCGGTGTGTAATGTAGTGTCATGCAGTGCAACACTGAGCGAGTGTTGTTTAAGTAATAACTACTTTGCAAATAACCAAAGTACGATTGGTGAAACAGTTGAACATGTGATAGATTGCTAAAATATACATTTTGTTATGTTATGGCCCTGTCTAGTTCTTCTTTCGCAATTCGGACAACATAGCCCAAGTCATCACATAGCAGAGATCTTCATAATCCTAGCTTACTTCAATTCATACTAGTGAGTAGTAGTTTTAACGTGCTACCAACCACAATTCATGGCACAGGTCATATGATCTAATTATGAACCTCCTGTGTGCCTGCCGCCTCCGTGGAACGTCGTCGATTGTGCGTGCTTTCGCATCTCCCAAGTCAACCTCCTTGAAAACTGCCGGCTCCACAGCATCCTCAGTCAAACTCGAGAAATTTCCAGACAAACGTAGCATACTTACTTCCTCTTTGAGCTCCATTCCCTTCGTCACCTCGCCGCAGCTCATCTCGTTGACGCCAGCCGTCACGTCAAGGGGAGCCGGGAATTGCCAGCCCTGTCTAGTTCTTCTTTCGCAATTCGGACAACATAGCCCAAGTCATCACATAGCAGAGATCTTCGTAATCCTAGCTTACTCCAATTCATACTAGCGAATAGTAGTTTTAACGTGCTACCAACCACAATTCATGGCACAGGCCATATGATCTAACTATGAACCTCCTGTGTGCCTGCCGCCTCCGTGGAACGTCGTCGATCGTGCGTGCTTTCGCATCTCCCAAGTCAACCTCCTTGAAAACTGCCGGCTCCACAGCATCCTCAGTCAAACTCGAGAAAATTCCAGACAAACGTAGCATACTTACTTCCTCTTTGAGCTCCATTCCCTTCGTCACCTCGCCGCAGCTCATCTCGTTGACGCCAGCCGTCACGTCAAGGGGAGCCGGGAATTGCCAGCCCTGTCTAGTTCTTCTTTCGCAATTCGGACAACATAGCCCAAGTCATCACATAGCAGAGATCTTCGTAATCCTAGCTTACTCCAATTCATACTAGTGAGTAGTAGTTTTAACGTGCTACCAACCACAATTCATGGCACAGGCCATATGATCTAACTATGAACCTCCTGTGTGCCTGCCGCCTCCGTGGAACGTCGTCGATCGTGCGTGCTTTCGCATCTCCCAAGTCAACCTCCTTGAAAACTGCCGGCTCCACAGCATCCTCAGTCAAACTCGAGAAATTTCCAGACAAACGTAGCATACTTACTTCCTCTTTGAGCTCCATTCCCTTCGTCCCCTCGCCGCAGCTCATCTCGTTGACGCCAGCCGTCACGTCAAGGGAAGCCGGGAATTGCCAGCGGTGAAGCGGAAAAAATAGACCAACAAAAAATCACAAGTAGGTAAACGCCACGAATTAATTACCTGCAGGTAGAATAACAACACCTCAGTAATTTCAGTAGCACACCGTGCTTCACCACCGGCTTGCTCCCGAGATTGCAGAGGTGGACGGCGCTCGTGCCCTTGACGCCCTCGACGCACCACTCCATACCACCAAAACCAGTCGTCGACCCCAAGTCTCCCAAGCACCAGCGTCGTCGTCGTCGTCCCACCAGGCATAGTAAAAAATGCGTCGCGTTCGTCACGTCGTCTAGACAGTCGAAAGAAAGAACGCGCGACACCGCCCACGCGAGCGGCAACCCTAACTACTATCCCCCAGCAAACAAATGCGTTTTGTCCCAACCACGGGCACGCTTCAGTGGGCTTTTCCAAAAAAGGATTGCTCATGTGGTCACCTCGCCACTCAACAGTCCTAAACATGTCACAGGTGAAAATTCAAACAAGTAAGGCTCTCGATCACTGTATGTTGTATGATAGTAATTCATGCAGTGGCAAACACAGCGTGGGAAGCAGGAAGCAACTCGACTGGGAGCGGTCGCACGAGTGAGATAGTCAAAATGCATAATCGACGATATCCATGGCATCGCTGTATATTCATGCGATCGATCGCTGTGGAATCGCAGGAATTCTAAGGACTTTGCGAAAAATATTTTTCAAAAAAATTATTTTCTTCCGGGTGAAATCACCGAAAAACCGTTGTTTTTAGCTTGGTTTGGCGTTCTACACCATTACGCGGGTGAGGAGTGCAGCGATTCGTGGAATTGAGGGGTTTCACATATCACGTAATTAACCTTGATGGTCACCGCAATTTGAAATTTTGGGAATTTTTTTTTTTTGGCCCAAATCGGCCGAAAATTGCGTTTTTTTGCCTGTTTCGGCCTGTCGCGGGCCAGTTTTGGCGTTCTGTCACGCTTTTCGCGCTCACCCTCAATTCTTTTAGAGACTTCATTTTGTTGAAACCAGGTATTCCAAAACGAACACTGATTTGTGTCACGCTTTTTGGTGTGACGCTTTTTGGTGTCCCGCTTTTCGACTGTCACGCTTTTCGCGCTTGCGCTCAATTTTTTTAGAGACATCAGACCTATCGAGCATCCCACGGCCGTGCGGCCCATGATGCCATGCCAGGTTATGCGTTGGCGGTGCAGCAGCAGGAACCTGAGCAGCTGGTCGCGATGCCTTTACGGCACGCAATGAGGCTGAATGCAGCCTTGTCAAGGCAGTTTCCGCCTGAGTGGTCCTCACAGCCGCAGCAATCATGGGACCCGTTTTATGGACCTGGCATGCGCCGCCCCTGATAGACTAGATATTAATACTAGATATGCATAGAACCTGAAAAGGCGCTTGTTCGAATTACTGAAATCTGTATAGGCAGCCCTGACCGGGAGTCCTGGTGCAGGCCCCTATGACAGATATCTAGGTAGCCAACACTGGGCTGAAGACTGACGTAAGTTCGTGCGGTGACACACCGAGTGTCACAGGTAGCTAGGTCCGAGATCGTTCCGACTCCGAGACCGTTCCGGGTATATCTAGCTTAGCGTTTATTTTCTTAACAGAATTTATCTATATTGGTTCCAGGACTGTCTGATATCCGTGAACCGGGATATTCCAGTAGGTTATGGGCCCACCACGCTTCCACTGCGCTCCAATTATTTGTTATCCAAATAACAAATTTTATTCATGTTTTGATAATGATAGGCTTGTGTTCCTCGTGATGGCATCTCGTATATAATTACCAATTTCCAACTGAAACATGCCTGAAGACCACGAATATGCACACTTCGCACGCATGAGTATATAATATACGTGCATGTAGAACGCCAAAACAGGCCCGCGACAGGCCAAAACAGGCAAAAAAATCGATTTCTGTTGAAATTTGGGCCAAAAAAATATTTTCCCCCAAATTTTCAAATTGCAATACCCATCCGGAGTGCTTAGGTGATATGTGAAAACCCTCATTTCCACGAATATGTGCACTCCACACGCGCGGAGAGGCGTAGAACGCCAAAACAGGCCCGTGACAGGCCGAAACAGGCTGTCGCAAACGCGTGCACATGATGGTACGAATACTGTCGGATCCGAGCAATCTTAACACTCGCGGATAACCATAAGTTCCTCATTAACATTCACTGGTGTCGGTAACTGTCCGAGCAATCTCAACATAGTACAAGATCGTAGAGCTACAAAATGTTTTAAATTCTGATATTCTGAGATCGAACACTAAGCTCCTTCATGCAAGCCCAGATTTCCAACATGTCAAAGGATGAAAACAACAGTAAAATATTTTCATAAAAGGTTGGTATAATAACCACAAAGTACGAATTATTATCCAAAGCTGTGAGCAGAACTATCTTAGCACTCTAGCACTGGCACGCGAACAGCCACCTAGCACTCTTGTGAGGCAAGATAATAATGAGTCCACTAGCCTGACCTACAGTCAGAGCTTACTTATATCTCAATGCTCTGCCACATTTCCCAAAACTGTAACGGGTTCTAGCCCCTAAATCTTCATCTGGCCAATGGAAAATCATTATTCCATGCCAGCGCTAACAATGTTACCGTTCACCACATTTTGACTGACACGTCAGTGGCAGAGTAGTCACTGTCATCTTCATCTTATCATTTCTTGGTCACCCGATAATGACCATATCTTCTCTGGCAGGTCTGCACCTCTCGGGCAGTCATATTCACGAAGCCTGTCATACTGTCACCTCTGTCACGCGTGTCACCAGCTGGACAAACCCGGCGCGGTACCATGAGAAGCCGGCGTTTGTTACAGCTGTCGCGAACGCGTGCACATGATGGTACGAATACTGTCGGATCCGAGCAATCTTAACACTCGCGGATAACCATAAGTTCGTCATTAACATTCACTGGTGTCGGTAACTGTCCGAGCAATCTCAACATAGTACAAGATCGTAGAGCTACAAAAATTTTTAAATTCTGATATTCTGAGATCGAACACTAAGCTCCTTCATGCAAGCCCAGATTTCCAACATCCCCCATCTGTAGCTGCTGCGTGCAGTAGCACAGACTCAAATATGGGCTTGTTCAGCATACTGGGTCGTATCACCATCTGCCATGAACTTGCCCAAACTGAAAGTGAACATGCCAATGCCTTCACCTTCTCCACCCTGTAACATCCTGGCTCTGACCAGAGGATTCTTGAACACCAAAACCCACATACATCTGCGGCCAATAGGTCCATGTTCCAGATGCCCAATCACATGCAAGCGTCCAGACTGACTCAATCGTCTGAAGTACGCATCTCTGCTTTCGGTCATGTCTGTCAAATAGTAAGAAGGAACATGGACACATGCCACCACACGACTGGCCATAACTGCCAAAGGGAACGCGATGTCCAGCGCTGCGAACCAGGGCGAAGTCACCACGGCATCACAAACACCATACTTCTCCTTCCATGCGCGATAGTTACCTGGCTGGAGTGCGTCATGCGCTTCAGACCAACCCAGCTGAGAATTCCAGTCATTATTCATAAATCTCAACTGCGGCCACTGCTCCACCATCACCTCACTGATGACCCCAGTGCCTGCCCATGGGTCCCACACGCCATCGATGGACTTCCAGTCCACCTCTGTCGCCAAGCGCCTCACCTCGGAGGGCACTGTGATGACCAGCTCAAGCCCCCACTGCAGCGCACTAGCTTCTCGCACCTGAGCCTTGGTCATATGTCTCAATTCTCCTCGCTTTTCAACTTCTTCTTCAGACAAAGCAGGCACACGAGGTGCATCCCTCAGCTGCCTTGCCATTGCCTTCTGTTCCCGGTACTTCTTGCTCAGCACCGTGCGATGCCCCTCGTTCCAGTTCTTCGTTACACCTGATACTGTGGTGCCTCCCCAGTGGTCTGGGGGGAGGAACTTAAAACTTTTTGTTGGGATTACCCCGAATTCATGTATCCTGGTATCCCCATATCTCCTGCAGTATGCCTTGGCTGGTGTCCTCGTCCAGGCCGGGTAGATCCCCACCCCCAGGACCGGGGTTTTCGCCATGATGGACATCAGAGCCTCCTGAAGAGCCCTGTCTAGGTCCGCCGCTGTGTACTCCGGATTGAACTCGAAGGCACCCAGTTCTCCCCAGTGGGTGTCCCACGCAGACCCTTTGGATCCGAAAATCTTGTCCCTGTCGAACTTGGAGCAGTATGTCGCCGTGTGACTGTGAACGTTAAGCGGCGACGCGAATACCTCTGCCTGGATTCCAAAGGCCTCCTGGAGCGCCTGCATGATTTCCGGAGGGAGCGTCCAGTGATTCTGCAGTGCAGTCTTCTTGACTTCCTCCTCCTCCTCGCAGGAGTACCTTTTGAGCAGGAGGACTACTTCCGTGGCGAACCCGTGGACCGTGCCCAGCTGTGGTTCCCGCTCCTCGAAGGACCGCCGTCGCTCCTCCCCCGCCCGTGTGTGGGTCTGGTCTGTGCCGTTCGTGCCCGTCGCGGCCACATATCTGTCGTAGAGCCTGTCGAGTACCTCCTCCTTGAGAGCGCCCACCATCTTACCACGCTCGTCGTGTGCGAACACGTGGTGCCTGCCCACTTCCGTTGTGAGCGTGCACTTGCCCGAGGGTGCGGCGTCCCAGTCAGGGTTAAAGGGTTCGGTGTCTATGTTGAGCTTGGTGACTCCCGGCCAGTAGTGGGCATGCCTCGTAGGAGTTCTTGACAGTGGTTCCCGTTCCGTGGGGCTCCGATCCTGTTGATCTCCTCGCTCCTTGTTGTGGAACAAATCAGCCGCTCGTTCGGCCTGGCTCGGGTCCATCCCCTCAATTCCTCCTGTCAGCAGGGTGTCCTCCGCAACCCATGCCTCCCCTTGCGGGCGAATTGGTCCGAGCAGGTATTCCTTGCTCCCCCAGTGCGTCCTGACCGCCAGGATTGTGGTGCGCTCGGACGCCTCGACGGCCTGGGGTTCTTCCCCCGTTTCCTCGAGCATTTCAGGGTTACTGGCAGCCGTTGGGCCAGTGCCGACTGAGAGCTTCATGGTGTCGATCCTCCACCACTTATTTCTGCTTCGGTGGTCGTTGACTGGAGGGTGCGTTGCCCATACCACCCGTTCGCTGCTTATGGAGTGCGTGGTCATTAGCCTTACTGCATCCCTTGGGAACCCGCTTTTGGCTGCGTGCTGGAACAGCTCTCCCGTCCTGACGTCCCCTGTGGCTACTTGAGCGAGGACCCATGCCCTCAGCTTCATGATTTGCGCCGTGGTCCCCTCCCACTTCGTGCCTCTGCCATCGTCCAGGCTAATCCTTGCGATCGGGCGGGATCTTGGTTCCCCCTGGACCGCCTCTCGTATTCCTGCTTCCCGTGCGGGAGGGTTCGGTCTGGGTCCAGTCTCCTCCCTCTCCACCGTGTCCTGGGGGCTTCGTATAATCGGCCTGGTCCTTTTCGCGCCGACCCTCGGGGATTCCTGGGCGTGCCCGGAGATCTTTGGCATCATGCCGGCCTGGGTCTGCATGATTGGGTCTCCCTCCTCGACCTGCATTGGTCCTGCGCCGGCCTCCTCCTGGATTTCGTCACCTCCTTCCTCGAAGGAGATTGGGTCATGAGACTGCCCCTCCCCGTGGAACACGTGGTGGCGTTCCCGTTGCTCCAGCTCTCCTATGCGCGCCATGATTGGGCCTCTCATGGTTTCCCGGTACCTCCTGGAGGTCACCGCCTCTCTGCCCTCTGGGGGCCCATCTAGCCCGATCCAGGACTCCCATGTCGCCCCCGTGGCAGACCTGTTCCATTCCTGCCACTTATCTATCATGTAGCACACCCAGACGCCGCATTGGTACCCGTCTCGCTGGTGTGTGACTCCCATGTTGGCAACCTTCATGTTGATCGGCGGCCATCCCGGCGGCCCTTCCCATTGGCTCAGTGCCGCCAGCAGGCGCGCATCCTCCCCCCCCATCGGGTCGTAGAGGTTGACTGAGACGCTGGAGTCCTCGTTTCTCCCGAAGAGGAGCACGTTCCAGTGGCTGCCATCGCAAATCAGGACGAAGGAAAATCCCCCGTCACGGACCGTTTCCATCGTGTTGCGCATCTGCGCGTCGTATTGGTCCGACTGCTCAAACGTGATTCCGTTGAGAGCACCCGAACCCAAAACAGTCAAATAGTTTCAGACGTTATTGTGCCTTCAGTTTGTTGGTATTCCGTTTGGAGACGTTTTGCGGCCGAGCAGGCCCTTGATTTGCTGAGGATGGTTTTTTGTAATTAGGGTTTGAGCTGTTTTTTTACTGTTCACTTTCGTTGGCACGTCATTTGACTATCTGGAGGACGTGGCTGCCGCATTTTTTACGTTGCTGTTGGGACAACGACGACGCTTGGGCTCGGGAGACTGGGGGTCGACGACTGGGAATGGTGGAGAGGACTGGAGCGTCGAGAGCGTCAAGAGCAAAGACGTCGTCGGCTGAAGTAATTCCAGACTCACGCCGGTGGTGAAGCACGAATTGCTTCTGGGATTACTGAGGTGTCGTTGTGCTATCGACAGGTAAAAACATCGTGACGTTTACTTATTTGTGATTTTGTTTGCCGGTTATTTTCCGCTTCACTGCCGGCGATCTATAGCTTCCCTTGATGTGACGGCTGGCGTCAATATATGGAAGATTTGCAGTGAGGTGACGAAGACAATCAAGGCGGAGAAATGAAGTAAGTTGGCTACGTTTTATTCGGAGATTCTTTGCGGGTTTGTTGAAGATTTTTGTGAAGCTGGCAGAATTCGATGAAAAGGACGCAAGAATTGTGGTAACACTAGTGGGGAGACGTACGAATGGCAGTGGGCAGTTGGAAACAGTGGGCACGTAGAGGAAAAAGAAAAGAAAAAAAATGTTACATACTCCTACCGGAGACGTGATATTATTAGGTGCACAGCGGTCACGCCTGCCCCTCTGCCCTAACTGCTATTTCCCAGTCCAGTGCACTAGAGAGTTTAGCCCTTGGGTTCGGCTAGGTGGTCAATGCCATGCTAACAGCATCTGGTCTGCAGCCATTCTTCATAACGGGAGGCTGCAGGATGAGGGCCTACGCCGTCAGGTCAAAGATGAAACGTACCTAGTTTAGCACCCACCTAGCAGAAACGGTGGATGCAAGAACCCCCGACTAGTGGAGCACGAACAGCAAGGAACACGCTCCCAATCGGAGATTCAACTAGGGTGCCTATCCAAAGATACATGCAGGTCAATGAGCTGACGTGTAATCACTGTCAGCCCTAGGGTTACCACTGTTCGTTTGTGAATGGGCAATTACAGTCAGGTTCTAGGATGTTCTGACAGAATATTGTGGTCTGTTATTGCCACTTCCAGAATCCACGCCGCTGTCGCTGCTGAAAAACCCCCGGATGCGTCGTGGTGTGGGGGACGAAAAGCGGTGTCCGGCCATTTGTTCAGCTCTCGCGAGTGGCCACCTGTGATGGCGCTTGACTAACACAAGCAAGGCCAAGCAGTGTGTTCAGTGCAACGCTCTAGGGAAGTAAGCATCGGCGTTGGATCCTAAATGCACGAGTCGTGCACGTCAGTGTCCAAGCCGTCCGCCTCGTGCCAAGAGTCCTCGTACTCGAGGTTGGCAATGTCCTCATCCTCAGGGTTACCAGGCTGCTCTGCTGCCTTCCCCTTTTTGCTGATTTGCGGCGGGCTTGGCGGCACCGATGGTGGCTTTCCGCTGCGCTTCTCACCAGGAGAGGGCGGTTGCTCTGCTGTCGATGTCCGCACAACGTCGCTGAAACTGCTGAAGTCGCTGACTGCTCCGCTGCCAGATGGCGGCGCAGCCAGACTGAAGTCTGTGGGCTGCACTTGCCCAGAGACCTTACCAAACGTGAATTTGCCGCCTGGCACCACGGCTGGCATAGGGGAGGTGGTCGTGAAAAACCCGTAGCTGCTGGCGGATGGTTCCGCTCCTCAGCTCTTCCCCTCGCCTTATGCCTCTGCGAGCTGCGTTGTTGCGTTCTGGCACTGGGCCCCTGCGTGTGGGCGGTGCCTTGCGCGGATGGAGGAGGCGGAAAAGTTGATGTAGTCGCCAAACCCGTCGCTATTTTGCTAGCCCGCTGAAATGCGGGAAAGCAAACCGTTGCTGCCGTCGCCACTGCACGGAGAGCCAAGTATGTCAGGTTCTGCTGAGGCGTGAGCGCGATGGTCTCGTCGTCACCGATGCACTCAGGCAGGGGTGTCCCTTGCCTTCGTGCAAGCCGTTGGGCTCTCAGCGCAGCCTGAGCCGTGCTGATGAGCAACTCCAAGCTCATTTCCGCAGCTTCGTGTTGCGGACTGGTTGCTAGTCCGCTCGATGCCGGCTTCAGCCCCCCCATATTGTGAAAGCGCGCTTTAACACTAAATTACTGCGTTAAATTTCAATAATATATTCCCTTTATCCATTTTATCGCCTGAAATTTACCATAAAATTTTTGTGCAAGCAGCGTCTCGCAGCCGTCCAGCCTCCTCGGGTAGACTTCCAAATCCGATTCCACGTAGAGGGGACAATTCATAGTTAGATTGTATGATCCGTGCCGTTTGCAAAACGTGATTGGAAGCACGTATAAGATTACTATGGACGGACATGAATGACATGTGCTAAGAACGTGGAATCTCTGTCTCGTTGTATGGTTCAGTTTTGAAACTTACTGATGACATTTTAATCATAGCTCTCAGCTCGGAAGAAATATTCATCAGATATATACGTATATATACAACGTTGTATATATATTACTTTCTAGAAGAAGAAGGTCTGAGATAAGCTTTGGGCAAAACGACGAGTTGCTTTTTTGGCAGATTTACCGTTGATAATCAAACGCATAAATCCACCAAAGAAATAAATCTTTCATTTCGCTCACAGCTGATCTTACACCTTGCACTCCAAGGAGGTAAGAGATACATATATTATCCATATGTATTCAAGGTATCGGGCTCTAGAACGCACGAGAACCTCTGAAACCTTTGGCTGTTTGGGATTTGGGTACATTCGAACCCACACCCAAAACGCACAATGCTTACACAAGCTTGTTTTGGCTATACCGCACCTCAGAGGTTGTAGGTTCGAAAGTGAACTGATACCACTGTTGTGAATATCGTTGCGAAGTTTTGTATGTTCAAACGTACGAGAACCTCTACTCAGCTCGACAGTTTTGAGTTTGGGTACATTCGAACCCAAACCCAAAACGCACGATGTCGACATACAAATTCTTTCACAATGCTTGTCCTTAGACCTTGTGCGTCAAAGAGTGAACTGATATTACTGTTAGTAATATCAAGTATGAGTCTTAGAACCTTATTGCAGTTTGGGATTTCATGCTTTGGGTGTAAAAGAGATGAAGTCATACCAGCTTAGCTTGCAGGCGGCACTGCAAACTGAGCTGACGCGGCTGCTGACGGGCGTTGTTTAAGTTATAATCACTTTGATAATAATCACACACTTCTCGCCGACCGGTCAACGCATGCACCTCTTCGAAAAAATTACAGCCGCCATATTTGTTTTATTATCGCGATAATTTTATGATAATGAGTGGCAATTTTTTCCTTCGTATGGTTTTATTACTATATTTTTCAGGTGTATTTTGATACGCGTTTTGAGACGAGCAGAGTTCAGTATGGTTCAAAAATCTGGTCGTAAAAATCAGCCGACTGAACCGCTTTTTGCGAGCCTTGAGATTCAGCTGAGACAGGTGTTGGGAGGTGTCACATCGGCCTTACACATGTTGAAAATTTCAAAAGGGAAGTATGCCACACTTTCGAGTGAGTTTGCGCGCGCTCAGCTAGTGGAATCCCCCCTTTCGACGCTCACTGACTCGCAAGTTTTGACGAAAAATCTGCTCGAGGCCATCAAGCTAGTGGAAACAAAAGCGCAAGCGACAGTTGCCACAGCAGAAAGGGCCCTCATCTCAAATAAGAAAAGTGGAGAATCTGAGCGCGCTCAGGAGGCTGTGGGAACCACATCTTGTAAGGGTCCCAGCGCAAAAACACTCCGACGCAAGCAGCTTCGTTCATCACGCAGGGAAAAGGAACGCGCTGAAAAAAGTGACACAGAGCCAACAGCCGCTACCCCAACGTGCGTGAAAACGCCTTCGCAGAATCTGAGCTCAGACATGCTGGTAGAAACTCGCGCATCGCCAGTTGTTAAGTCAGAAGAAGCTGAACTAGTGACACCAGCTGCCACTTCTTCCATCGTGGCCTTAGGGCCTAAGTCCACTGGAAAGAAAAGAGCTAAGGGTAGCACTGGGGAAAAGGGCAATCGAAAGAACCCCAAGGCAAAGAGGTTGTTCACATGGAAGAAGGAAGAATCTAGAAAGCGCTCAGAATCAGTGCCTGCTGCTGACAAGCACGATCCCACATCTCTGCAGCGCTCGACTTCACTTAGCCCTGAGGGGCGAACCATGTTCACAGTTTACGGCCGATAAATAACTTGGGGCAGAGGAGACTCTTTTATCAGACACTTTATTTGCTGCAGGAGGGGCATCACGATACGCCCACTTGTGGAATCGCACGTCTCGTTCTTCTTGCAATCTTTATTCAGTGCCAACATTTAATCAAGCCGCTTTTCCCACGAAGGTTTTTTCAGCGGCTTAATCTGTGTTGTATTTGCGGTGAGAGGATCCAGAGGACCCGTGGGCCCGCGGGATACGGCTTACCGAAATCCTATGAACCATCAGGTGGACTGCATAGGATCCCACACAACACCCTAGACACCGCCTGGAAGATTGATGGCTGTGTTTACCGCGCTCGTTGCTGTTTAAAGTAATCCTGTACAGTGCCCAGACAGATACATAGAATGCTTGACCGGGTGGGGCAACTCCCTCCTGTAACTGAAGTCGGGGTTGAGACTGTACTTTGCATCTGAAGTATAGGAATACTGTTTAGTCCCTGCCGAAGGACTTCAGTAATGGGACGGCCGACCGAAATGTAGACCGGGTTCCCTGCTCTATTCGTAGGTGCAAAACAGATCATATCTTCCTAATAGCGGTGGGGTGTGGAAAGGGAAAGGCTCCCTTTATAATCCAGCCCACACCAGTAAACATGGTGTCTTTATTTTATTTTATTTTTTGATAATAATCGTATAACGATTAATGAAACAGAGCCACAGGTAATAAATTGCTATAAAATATACTGTGTCTTGTTGAGGCTGCCCATACGATCCTTGCTGGGCCATTGAAGCTGCCCATCAATCAAGAGCTCAAAAAATAGGTATTCGTGTTAGGAATGCATATTCGTCAGTTACAAAAGTTGGGGAAATTGTTTACTTGATATAATTCAAGTAATAGTGCTTTTTTTTTTTGGTATAAAACTGTAAGTGTAGAATAACGGTATGTTGCAGTAACTTTTCTCGTTTGAAATAATATAGTAAAGCAGTCTGGTCGACAGATATAAGCTATAAGAATAACTTTGATAAGTGTGTAGGGATGCCTCACTTCGAATACACTGTAAGATGGTCAGCAAGCA
>LGRX02026814.1:0-10338 GCA_001247695.2 Cymbomonas tetramitiformis | reverse complement strand
GGTGCATGCTGGGTGCATGTGTACGTAGCCTACTCGATTGCGTACACATGCACCCCGCATGCACCGTTCTGGAAGTGTGTACCCGTCGACGGGGTACATGTAGGTACACGTAGGCACACGCCAGTCCTGTTTTCCGGATGTCCATTTCTGAAGGAACAACTCATTTGTTTTACATCGAAACTTGTCAAGGATGTCTTAGTCACTCATGGCCTTGACATATATGTGAAAATATTGCACTTTTTTACAACTCGGATTTTCACTGAGTTTTGGGCCGCAAGTTGGGAGTGGGTAGGTACATATGTACCTTGCCAAAGTACATGCCGGGTACATGTCGGGTACAGGCGTCCTAAATTTGTAGGGGCAGCATGTTCTGTCTGTCGCCGAGGTCCCAGGTGTTGGGAAGGCTGTCGAATGGCGTGGGTGTGGCTGCCGCGTTGGGTGCGCCGTTGAAGATGGCTGCTAACGCGGTGTGTAGCGCTCGCTCTGCGTCTAGCTGGGGCTGGGCCACTGCTTGCTTTTGCGGGGCTGTTGCGTTATCCGGCAACAGATACTGCTGCAGCTCCACCAAAGTGAAGGTTTCTGTGTCCCCATCATCGTACTCGCACTTCAGCGCGTAGGGCCGTTCAGCGGCTCCCAGCCATCGTATGGTGCCCTCGTAAGGTTTCCCGTCGATGACCTTCAAGGCGCGCTTCCCGTCCAGCTGTTTGCCCCTGTTTTCGTAGGCGGTGAGGTAATGGGGGGAGAGGTCGTCGTCAGGCAACAGGCCTAGGCAACGGGGGCAGTACCAGAACTCTTCGTTAGGGACTTGAGTCAGCTTGGGCTGCAGGCACCCCAGGTGATAGCCTTGATTGCAGTCGTCGCAAAGAAGAATGCTGGCGGGGCGATCGGCCTTCTTGCACACTTGACAACGTGGATCTTCGTTGTCATCCAGGTTGTGGGTGAGGGTAGGGTCGATGTCGGGCAAATGGCAAATGACTATCTGCGAGCAGTGCGCGTTGCACGTGCTGCCGCATCGGCCTTGCAGTACGGCGGTGCCATCGTCTGGCAACTCTTTGATTTGAAGTATAGGGTCGCGCGTGTGGAGCTGTAGGCCGTGATTCACGCTGCGCTTCAGGAATACGAAATCACCCACACGGAAGTTGAACTGTTTGGGAAGGTACTTTCCTGAGCGCACTTGTGCGTATCGCTCGGTCTGGCGGTGTTGGGCTATGGCGATGTTGCTGCCGGCCATGATGGTGGCCCTTTTGACGTACTCGGCGCGCTCGAGGTAACTGGCCGCCATAGCGGCTGTATCCATGCAGGCATCCAGTGGCTGGCTGAGGCGCTCCTTGATGGCCGGCGGCAGCGTTGGGCGCTGGGCGTACACGAGCTCGTATGGTGCTAGGCGTGTGGACTCCTGCGGCGTGGCGTTGTATCCCACCCAGGATGATCCACGGAAGGCATGAGTCCCATCGGTCGATGGACCCGGCCTGCTTGCATGCCTTGGTGAGGGCGGCCTTGGTCATCTGGACGACGCGCTCGCTGAGGCCGTTGCTCTGGGGGTGGGACTGCGAAGTGGTGCGGTGGTCGATCAGATTGTCCCTGAGCAGCTGGGCGAACTCCTTTTCCCACTCGCCGCCGTTGTCGGTCACCACTTCTGCTGGGCACCCGAACCTGGCTATTACGTAAGCAAAAAACACAACGCATAAAGGCAGTATTTTCTAGGTGTGACACTAGTGGATGATAGAGCAAATACCTTTACTTGTGGTGTTGAGGTTGGGCTGAAAATTTACCTTTTGGACTAGGTCATTTTCAGCCGATCTGAAAAACAAAGCGCAACGCAAAACCAAAGGTTAGTAAAGCGCAAAAATAGTACGAGACGAAATACAAGATTACCGAAGGAAAACAAAAAGGCCTAGTGGTGTGAGTTGGAATCGAACCAACATCATCTCGTCCAAAGGACGAGCGAGAACACATGTCTCGTTCACACCTCAATTAGACGCTAAGCACGCCGAAGTGCGCGTAAAAAAACCAAGGCACGATAAGCACCCGCAATCACTATTGAAGTATTGCGTTGTGCAACGTTTTTCTGTTAGACGAACTATTTTAAAAGGACCACTTCACCCAGCAGCAGTCCGCGGAAAACGAGGCTGCGGTGGAATTGAGTTGGATGCAGGTGTAAAAGTGGTAGATGCAAATTTCACTTCAACGTTAAATAAAATTCAAACTCGAACGGTCATGTCGATGTGCGGTGCGGTGCTCGTGCTCACTCCCCTGCGCTGGGCCTGACGATGCGATTCGATGCGATGCGATGCTAATGCTAGCACCGCTGAGAGGGGGAGGGGTGGAAGTTGGCTCCGCGGCCGCTTCCCGCTGGAGGGCGGCATTACTTCTGTCCCGTTCTTTGAGTTCCTCCCTGACTTTCCGTAATTTGCCTACCGGAACGAAAACGCAATTGTTATTCCTGCTCGCAAAATTCCTGCGGAGGGAAATTCTCCCATTGGTGTAGTTGATATAGAATAGACTACCCCCTTTCTCTGCGTCATTCCAATACCACTTCCCCCTTTTGTGCATCCAGGGTGTGTTCTTCCTTTGGTTCCTCCACACCCAGACCCTGAACGCCTCTGGGTTGGAGTATGAGTCCTCGTGCTCACTTGAGGTGGAATCATCCTGTGGCGACCGTGCCTTTCTTCGTATTATCCCGCGGTAGGCAATCTTTATAAGTTCGGCAGTCACGAGGCACGCAACAGTGATTAGCATGAACTCGCGAGTTGCCATGCTCCCCTTCGTGGGTGTCAGGTGCCCGGGGAGCATGAGTTGTGGTGGGGAGTTATATGCAATCGGGCCGGAGCTCATGCTTTCTCGGCATGCTGAGTAGTCACCCTCTGGTGCTAGGTTGAGAGTCAAATAAAGTTGACTAGGAGTCATATCCGTCTCCCGGTCTCCACACGGAGTCCAGTGTTTAAGCCACTGCGCTCGAAAAACACTGCCCTGCGCGGGGCTAATCGTCTCACCCAACAGGGCAATCTTATGTGTGCTTGCGTTCGCGATTAATATTCCGAGCGGCTGCTTGCTACGGCCTTGGCGCCCGTTGTGGAGCCTGCGCATGTAGTAACGGCGGTTCCGGCCCAAGTGCCAGGGGGTCATAACAATCATTAGCTCGCTGAATACAGCGTCGGCTTTGCTGATTACAGTGAAGTGTATGCTGCTTATAACCTCAGGTGTGCCGGTCACCGCTTTCCGTTTGTTGTTTATTACAACTGTGTGAATAAAACAAATATTGCCCTCCAAAGAGTATTGCAAGGTTCGCGGTGCCACCTCAAGTTTCGGACACCAGCTGTTATCAGCATTTGCGTGTGAGCACAATATTTGTGTCACCGCCTTCCCCGTATCCAGGGGGCGTGATCTATTATGCACAGTTTTTGTGTGTGGGATCCAGTCCCAGTGTTGGAGGGGTGTGGCAGGGTGAGTGCCCAAGGGTTTGCTGTTATCAGCTTCTGCGTGTGAGCACAATATTTGTGTCACCGCCTTCCCCATATCCAGGGAGTGTGGCCTGTTATGCGCAGCTTTGGTGTGTGGGGTCCCGTCCCAGTTCTGAACTGGTGTGGCAGGATGAGTGCACAGGGGTCTGCTGTTATCAGCTTGTGCGTGTGAGCACAATATTTGTGTCACCGCCTTCCCTATGTCCGAGGGGTGCGGTCCATTATGCACAGCTTTTGTGTGTGGGGTCCAGTCCCAGTGCTGGAAAGGTGTGGCAGGATAGGCGCACAAAGGTCTGCTGTTCTCAGCTTCTGCGTGTGAGCACGATATTTGTGCCACCGCCTTCCCTATATTTGGGGGGTGTGGTGTATAATGCACCGCATTCGTTTGTGAGGTCCAGTCCCAATGCTGGAGTGGTGTGGCAGGATGAGCGCACGAGAGCCTACTGTTATCAACTTTTGCAAGTGAGCACAATATTTGTGTCACCGCCTTCCCCAGGTCCGGGGGGTGTGGCCTACGGTGCACGGTTGTTGTGTGTGGGGTCCAATCCCAGTGCTGGAAAGGTGTGGCAGGATGAGCGCACAGGGGTTTGCTGTTGTCAGCTTTTGCGTGTGAGCACAATATATGTGTCACCGCCTTCCGGGGGATGTGGTCTGATGTTCACAGCTTTTGCGAGTGAGCACGTAACCCGTGTCACCGCCTTCCCGTTACCCGGGGGATGTGGTCTGCTGTTCACAGCTTTTGCGAGTGAGCACGTAACCCGTGTCACCGCCTTCCCGCTACCCGGGGGTTGTGGTCTGCTGTTCACAGCTTTTGCGAGTGAGCACGTACCCCGTGTCACCGCCTTCCCGTCACCCGGGGGATATGGTCTGCTGTTCACAGCTTTTGCGAGTGAGCACGTACCCCGTGTCACCGCCTTCCCGTAACCCGGGGGATGTGGTCTGCTGTTCACAGCTTTTGCAGGTGAGCACGTACCC
The DNA here is from genome assembly GCA_001247695.2 of Cymbomonas tetramitiformis. Classification (NCBI taxonomy): domain Eukaryota; kingdom Viridiplantae; phylum Chlorophyta; class Pyramimonadophyceae; order Pyramimonadales; family Pyramimonadaceae; genus Cymbomonas; species Cymbomonas tetramitiformis. Next base: position 5,902 of record LGRX02026814.1, on the reverse strand, counting down.
CGTGTCACCGCCTTCCCGTCACCCGGGGGATATGGTCTGCTGTTCACAGCTTTTGCGAGTGAGCACGTACCCCGTGTCACCGCCTTCCCGTAACCCGGGGGATGTGGTCTGCTGTTCACAGCTTTTGCAGGTGAGCAAGGGTTACGGATATAATACAAATGAAAGGTCTTCAAAAAGATGTTACGAAAACCAACAAGCAAAAATGTCTCCCAAGCAAGCGAAAGGGGAAAGGTTTGATCTACCTCTCGAGGAGCCCTCTGGCTTGCTCTATCAAGGTCTATGAGTTTCCATGGAGGCTTGGCCCGGAGACCCCATGATGCAGCACAGCCATCTTCACGGTCCAGATGGCCTGACGGGCAGCGTGTTGCCCCGTCCTGCGATGTGGCGAGGGTGTGGTACTCCACAATGGCCGCGTAGGCACCTAGGGAAGCAAGCCAGCCGCCAAGAAATGAGCTGGTCGCCGGGCGGCGCACTGCCTCCACGGAGCACCGCTCAGCCCCTGCGCAGTGAGGGGCACAATGTGGGAAACTCCGGTGCGTCCATTCGGACCGTCGCTCCCAGGGAAGTGCAGAGCTCAGTCCGCGTCCCCCCTTAGGGATGGGAGGCCACCTCCAGACGGAGCTTTGGGCTCCAGCAACCTGTGATGCACGACAACCGTTATCCTGCACTTTGGGCTGGTAGGGGGTGCCTCCAACGAATAACCGGATGTCCGTGAAGTGCACGAATGCATGCACAGGTATGATATGCTTGCCCCCAACTCCTGCCGTCCAGCACTTCTGTGCCAGGCCCCCTTTAGTCAAGTCAGGCCAGAAAAATGAACAGCTTCGTCTACCTCCCCACTCAGGGATGAGAAGCCAATGCCAGACAGAGGTGTGGGCCCCAACAACCCACAGAGCACCAAGAGAGTTGCTAGAAAATGGGCCGGTTTTCGCAGAGCCCGCAACCTCGCACGGGGGGGCGCGTGAAAACCGAGTATTTTTGGGCAGAACGAGCCTGGCGATGGGAGACTCGCGTTTACGCGTAAGCGTGGGCCCAACTGGCCTGTCAGAGACGCCAGGTGGCCAATGGCCAAAAACCAGTTCCCCCTTAGTCCCATGGGAAGGCAAACCCTTCAGAGTTTGATCTCTAGCTGCCACCCCCTCTCCAACGATGGAAGACTCGCAGAAGCCTGCGACCTGCGTCTCAGTATCTCTCAAAACAGGGTCGCAGGCAAAGAATGTTTTCCTTTTCGCGTTGCAAAAAACATCGGTCCAGGCGAGTAATAGCCTCGCGCCCAGATCCGTTATTCCGTCCTGGAGGGCGTCCTGAGATATCTGGCGTCCATCTTACCTTAGCGTGTATCCCTGTGCTACCTGCGGATGCGCAAGAAAGAGAAGAAGTGAGTACCTTCTCACTGTGAGCGCGAGTCGTGAATGTCAAACAGGAAAGCAAGGAAAACTCTATAGCTTGCCAAGACGAGGCAGACAGACAGATGTTTGAAGGGGCGTGGGCTCCTCGAGCGCTGCCGCTCGTCTTCTCCTGGCATGGCGGAGTCGAGCGTGTCGGTGAGCACGTTTCCTGCGCTCCTGTAAACAAAAAAATTACTAATACTAGCCTGAAATATTTTAGAAAACATCTAAAAGGCGTAATTTTTGTTGGAAAAGTATCCGTTGACCGCTCCATCTCCCGTACCGCTAGTACTTCCACGGATAAGCTTGATTCACTCAATAGTGTAGATGCGTGTGTAAAAGAGGACCCGGGCGCCTGCCCACCATGCACACCGTCGCCCATAATACGGTACCGCCCACTATCACATGGAGCCCCTAAGGATCAGGCGCGTGTCCGGGGAGCTGTCCCCACATCGCAGCCGTCACCAACAGCCTGCGCACCAACCCATGTGACTACCTTACACACCGCAACCCACACCGTACCTCGGTGACGCCACGGGTCCGGGGGCGCGTAGGGAGTGCTAACAGCCCTCTTAACACGCAACCCCCGACCCATCGGCTTGATGCCACCACCCGTCGCGGGTCTGGGGGGGCGTAGAGAGTGCTAACAGCCCTCTTAACACGCAACTCCCGACCCATGGGCATCCACAACAACCCACCACAAAACACAACTCGGGTTACAGGCGCGTGCTCGGGGAGCTGTCCCCACATATTGAACATCCCAACCTTCTACAACCGGGCGCCTGCCCACCATGCACGCCGTCGCCCATAATACGGTACCGCCCACTACAGTATCACATGGAGCCCATAAGGATCAGGCGCGTGCCCGGGGAGCTGTCCCCACATCGCAGCCGTCACCAACAGCCTGCGCACTAACCCATGCGACTTCCATACACACCGCAACACACACCGTACCTCGGTGACGCCACGGGTCCGGGGGCGCGTAGGGAGTGCTAACAGCCCTCTTAACAACACGCAACTCCCGACCCATCGGCTTGATGCCACCACCCGTCGCGGGTCTGGGCGCGCGTAGAGAGTGCTAACAGCCCTCTTAACACGCAACTCCCGACCCATGGGCATCCACAACAACCCACCACAAAACACACCTCGGGTTACAGGCGCGTGCTCGGGGAGCTGTCCCCACATATTGAACATCCCAACCTTCTACAACCGGGCGCCTGCCCACCATGCACACCGTCGCCCATAATACGGTACCGCCCACTATCACATGGAGCCCCTAAGGTTCAGGCGCGTGTCCGGGGAGCTGTCCCCACATCGCAGCCGTCACCAACAGCCTGCGCACTAACCCATGCGACTTCCATACACACCGTACCTCGGTGACGCCACGGGTCCGGGGGCGCGTAGGGAGTGCTAACAGCCCTCTTAACACGCAACTCCCGACCCATCGGCTTGATGCCACCACCCGTCGCGGGTCTGGGGGCGCGTAGAGAGTGCTAACAGCCCTCTTAACACGCAACTCCCGACCCATGGGCATCCACAACAACCCACCACAAAACATACCTCGGGTTACAGGCGCGTGCCCGGGGAGCTGTCCCCACATATTGAACATCCCAACCTTCTACAACCGGGCGCCTGCCCACCATGCACACCGTCGCCCATAATACGGTACCGCCCACTATCACATGGAGCCCCTAAGGATCAGGCGCGTGTCCGGGGAGCTGTCCCCACATCGCAGCCGTCACCAACAGCCTGCGCACTAACCCTTGCGACTTCCATACACACCGTACCTCGGTGACGCCACGGGTCCGGGCGCGCGTAGGGAGTGCTAACAGCCCTCTTAACACGCAACTCCCGACCCATCGGCTTGATGCCACCACCCGTCGCGGGATCTGGGGGCGCGTAGAGAGTGCTAACAGCCCTCTTAACACGCAACTCCCGACCCATGGGCATCCACAACAACCCACCACAAAACACACCTCGGTTACAGGCGCGTGCTCGGGGAGCTGTCCCCACATATTGAACATCCCAACCTTCTACAACCGGGCGCCTGCCCACCATGCACGCCGTCGCCCATAATACGGTACCGCCCACTACAGTATCACCTGGAGCCCATAAGGATCAGGCGCGTGTCCGGGGAGCTGTCCCCACATCGCAGCCGTCACCAACAGCCTGCGCACTAACCCATGCGACTTCCATACACACCGCAACACACACCGTACCTCGGTGACGCCACGGGTCCGGGGGCGCGTAGGGAGTGCTAACAGCCCTCTTACTCCGCTAAGGTACCCATCTAAGTTCCAGTTCTTAGGTTTTCTGGTTCCTTGTTGTTTCCAGTTCTTAGGTTCTCTGGTCCCTCTTCGAGCATAGTTTGCCTGCCGCTACCAGGGCACCACTTTCAAGAAGAAGGGTGCCACTTGGAATCTAAAGAGGGTCTTCAGTTTTGCGGAGGCGTAAATGTCGGAAAAGTTGTCGTAGCAGAAGTGCTGGCACGGGATATACACTCGCAGATCGACCTGCTCCAGTCTGCTGCGGGTGAGGTCCAAGCTGAGCAGTTTCTAGATGAGCACCGGTTGCCCATCTGCACGCACACGGTGTTGAAGTAGTACAGCGTAGCAGGGGCGAGGGTGGTGCTGAGTTCGTCCATATGCAGGTGGGTTTCATGTACTGCGTACCGTACATGCAGTAGGTACACACCAGCGGAGGAGGGAGCTGGCGCATCATAGGGCGAAGCCGTAGCGCGTTAGGGAAGCGACCTCTGGGGTTTTCCATGAACCAATGTTTCGGCTCCAGGTAGTCAATGATCTGCAATGCTCGTCGTACGATTTTGTCAGCCTGGGGAAGGTCAGGGGGTCCACCAGTGGTGCGCGCTTGACTGTACTGCCTGCAGGGGGGACTTGCCCAAACGACATCGAAGAATCCAGGCGGGTATTGTTTGTAGTCCCATTGCAGGATGTCACACACATGAGTGGGTTGCCAGATATGCCCGGAGTCGAGGGTCACCACTGAAGCAGAGGGAAAGCAATTTAGGAATTCCCTCTCTACTGAGCCAGTACCGCTGAAAAGTACGAGAATCCTGGGCGTGCGGGTTGCTTTCGTCTGTATCGCCAGCAGCTCTGTCACCAGTGCCAACGACCCATCTTCCACGCGCTCTTGGCGTTCTCGCGGCAGGGGGGTATCATATTCCATCTGTTCGAGCTGGTCCAGTTCATCGCAGGGATTAGTGATGAGGTGGGCCAGTGTCATTCCGGCTTGAGCGGAGTGACGGCCACGTTGCTCGCGTCGCCGAGTGGCTTCGTCGCGAACTTGCGCTTCCATGTGCAGTCTCGCTTGCTCGAATTCGCGAAGCTGTTGAAGTGGACCTCCGCGTTCAAGTTTGTCACGCGTCCTCCATTGGTCGTGAGCTTTGGAGTAGCCAGTCCAGCGAACCTTCCACTCTTCCACCTCTTTTCCTCGAACAGACCGCACTCGACGTGCAAGAATGCGCTCAACGTGTGCTTCCTTCTGACCGTCCACTACCACCTCTTCAGGTACTGCTAAGTGATCGCGTGCAGCGAAAGCATCTTGACCGCTGGTGTATGGTTTGAGGCGATGTTGAGCGAACACGTCGTGAATCCGCCAGTGAGGAGGGAGACGTAGGCGGTAGGCTACTGGAGCTCCTCTGTCGGCCTCTGGCATGGTCATCTGTACATCGCTGAAGAAGCGTTCGGTCACAGGGACTGGTCCATGCCAGCGCTTGGTCAGTTTCCTGCAGATGGAGCGATCCATCACCTTCTCCGTAAGGTGTTTCGCCTCTATCCAGACCAGATCTCCAACAGCATACTCCCGCTGCCCGTGCCTGCGATCAAACTGTTCGCGCTGTCGCTGTTGAGCCAGCTCTAACCGCTGTCTGGCGTCCTGCGCTACGTGCATGCGCCTCGGCAGCGAGCCTCCGTGCTCGCTACGTGCATGCGCCTCGGCAGCGAGCCTCCGTGCTCGCGACATGCATGCGCCTCGGCAGCGAGCCTCCGTGCTCGCTACGTGCATGCGCCTCGGCAGCGAGCCTCCGTGCTCGCGACATGCATGCGCCTCGGCAGCGAGCCTCCGTGCTCGCTACGTGCATGCCCCTCGGCAGCGAGCCTCCGTGCTCGCTACGTGCATGCGCCTCGGCAGCGAGCCTCCGTGCTCGCTACGTGCATGCGCCTCGGCAGCGAGCCTCCGTGCTCGCTGCGTGCATGCGCCTCGGCAGCGAGCCTCCGTGCTCGCTACGTGCATGCGCCTCGGCAGCGAGCCTCCGTGCTCGCTACGTGCATGCGCCTCGGCTGCGAGCCTCCGTGCTCGCTGCGTGCATGCGCCTCGGCAGCGAGCCTCCGTGCTCGCTACGTGCATGCGCCTCGGCAGCGAGCCTCCGTGCTCGCGACATGCATGCGCCTCGGCAGCGAGCCGCCTCGGCAGCGAGCCTCCGTGCTCGCTACGTGCACGCGCCTCGGCAGCGAGCCTCCGTGCTCGCGACATGCATGCGCCTCGGCAGCGAGCCT
>LGRX02026812.1:0-87849 GCA_001247695.2 Cymbomonas tetramitiformis | reverse complement strand
AACCCCACAATAGCAACACGCACCGCCCTCGTCGCTGCCACAGCCACCTCAACCCCACAATAGCAACACGCACCGCCCTCGTCGCTGCCACAGCCACCTCAACCCCACGGGGGCAACACGCACCGCCCTCGTCGCTGCAGTAGCTGCCAAAACTCCGCCCGAAGCCCCGCCTGGGCCCGCCTGCTCGTAGGCAGTTGCGCTGAAATTTGGCCGAGGAAGCTCTTGACAGCCGCAGCACGCCGACATGGGACTGTTCGCGTCTCTTGCCGCAAGCGTCTCAGCGCAAATCCACGGCACAGACCGCCAGCACGCGGACAGCGAAGCGTAAGGGAGCTACACAGCGCGGCCTTCGCCTCGATACGCTTCGTAATCACCGCATGGCATCTAGCATCCATGTGGTAAGGGAACCACATATATCAAAACAAAACCTTCGGAACTTTTCCCTCTTGCTGACATTAGACAGGATATGGAAGGTGAATTACACCTACACGCCCTACCGGAAGCCAGCATGTATCGCCCATCAAGTACGAAAAAGAATACCATAGCTGTGTCTGCCAAACCAGCAGCAAACCCTGACACGGGTACAGTTAAATACCCCGAACTCCAATATGTCCAAAGGAAAGAGTTCTGGAAACTTTTGGCTTGGCACCATCTTTCCAACAAAACAATTCCAGTCCCACTTGAGGAGTACTCAAATAGGGCCCATGACATCCATGAGGCACTCAACGCGTGTAAGTTTGAATCGGGTGATCCTAAAAACTGCTACGCAATTAGAAGATGTCTCTTAGATATTTTGGTTGACGACAGAAACCTAGACAAAAATGGATGCGAACTCTTCTCCAACCCGCTAAATGCCCACCCCAGAATTTACTCAAGAAGATGTATACCCACCGCAAGAATGAAAAAAGCCCTCAGGCCCTTTTGCCATCATGGAAAAATTGGCTTTGATGGCCTTGCTTGGGATGCCTATGTCGACCCATTGACAGGCATTGGCAGGGTTGTTTATGGAAACCCTCCTTTCGATGGTAAAGATAAGGGGAAATCTTCGGCAGTAATGACCACCTTAGAAATGGGCCATAAGGCGGCAAACACTGTCCCTGGATTTTCAGGTACATGGATCCTTCCGTTGTCTCCCAAAAACCAGAAACGATGGTTTGACAAAGGCTTCAAACTAGTTTTCAGATTCCCGCATAACACTATTCCATTCATTCCACATGGCTACTGGACGGGTGATGACCCTTATGTTCTCCCAGGGGGTGGATGCTATAAGGATGACTTTTCGGATGTTGTCATTATAGCTATAGACAGTGCACCCAGTGACACCAAACCAGCCTTCAATTGGAGGCCCACACAGAAGAAGATAGCTAGATGGTTCTTAAATGTCCTACCCAAGTCCAAAGTCACGAAGAAGAGATTAGAATACACGGGGATTAGCTATGATATCTGGAAGGAAGTCATAAATGAAAGGGACGAGGTGCTTCCCTCCTCACTCTGCCCATGGCCTACTCAAGTTTCCTCCCATCATCAAAATGACATTAACTCTTATTATGGTGGCCATCACGACACGACGATCACCAATGTCAACTCCAAGCCTTTCAGGAGCACTGTGAAATGGCCCAAAGTCCTCACACTCATGGGATACCTCCCTCCTCTGTTTGGTACTGTACTCAACACGATAGGTGTTTCCCGCGGGAAGACTAAACCTCTTCTCAAGAAACTCTCCAGAATGTGTAGGCAACACACCAAAGATAGGCGAGATAGGTTTCTGCTAAACACTTCCGTCACAGTAAACACGGACCCCCATACGATTGTCATTCCAAGCAATGAAACTCTGACAGAAGCAGAAGCTGTCCAACAGTCGGATGATTTTCTACGCACCCTCTTGCACTAATCTTCAAAGAATTGCAATTTGGAAATTCTCCAAGCTCTATTACAATGACGGGTTATAAAACAATAAGCTTAATTCTTGCGGTTTTTTTTTAGGTCTTAGGGCTCAGGCGGGGGCTGGGGGCTTCTACCCCCGGTCTCCACCTGTTTTTCCTCAGGGGAGGGACCCTTCCCCCCACCCCCTCCCCTCCCCTCCACTCCCCTTCCTCCGCCTTCCCTGACCCTCGTCTCCTTCGTGCTCCAGACCCCCCTCGATCTCCGACTTCCTTCCCCACCACTCTTAGATACAGCCACCCACCCACCTACCCGGCCACGGCTGCTATCTCCACCCACTAGAGTTTTTTGCACTTGCCCTGTGCCTTTTCTCTAGTTGTTTCCCCGTCATACAACGGGATGAGCCCCCTTTGGGAGCGCGCTATAGCAGTGAGAGTAGCCTCATGTGTTTAACACTTGCCTGCACAGCAGGGTGACAGCACTCTCAGGACATTGTCCCTTCTCCTAGCGTAAATGTTCTATTATTATTATTATTATTATTAGACAAGCCAATCGGGGATTTCTCGACATATACGCAATGAAATTCTAAGGCGCTTGGCGAATTTCACAATTATGGACCTCTGCTCCTTATGTTTTGGAACCGGACCAAATTCGTACCTACCTCTGACCTTTATAAAGACAACTTTTGTCACATACCTCTGCTCCTTATGTTTTGGAACCAGACCAAATTACCTTACCTACCTACGAACTTTATAAAGACATCTTGTGTCATATTACCTTACATACTTACATACCTTACTTACAACCCTGAGTCTTATGTTTTAGAGCTATGTCACACTTATTACATACCTTACCTTAATCAGCAGCAGCAAAGCTCGAATCCCAACGGGCGACACAGACGAATTTCTGATCTCACGATCGCTAGACGCTAACGATGACATTGCCACTGCGTCGCGTGTATGTCACCCACGCGTTATGGCATGGCATGCTGGGAAGCAAAAAGCGAAGCACTGTCGCACACATGATCCTGCGGTCATATGATGCAATGGCGATATCCATGTTAATATCGCATGGTAATTAATCGTGCTGTCCAAAAAGATCGACGCCTAGTGGAGATCGCATATTTGTGATCGACACCGCCTAGACCCTGAGTCTTATGTTTTAGAGCTATGTCACATGAATTACATACGTTACATTACATACATTACATACATTACATTACCGTACATACCTTACCTTACCTTAATCAGCAGCAGCAAAGCTCAAATCCCAACGGGCGACACAGACGAATTTCTGATCTCACGATCGCCAGACGCTAACGATGACATTGCCACTGCAGTCGCGTGTATGTACCACGACGCCGCCCACGCGTTATGGCATGGCACGCTGGGAAGCAAAAAGCGAAGCACTGTCGCGCACATGATCCTACGGTGATATGATGCAATGGCGATATCCATGTTAACATCGCATGGTAATTAATCGTGGTGTCCAAAAAGATCGACGCCTAGTGGAGATCGCATATTTGTGATCGACACCGCCTAGTACATTACATACATTACATTACATTACATTACCTTACATTACCTTACATTACCTTACATACCTTACCTTACCTTAATCAGCAGCAGCAAAGCTCAAATCTCAACGGGCGACACAGACGAATTTCTGATCTCACGATCGCCAGACGCTAACGATGACATTGCCACTGCAGTCGCGTATATGTACCAAAGTACCACGACGCCACCCACGCGTTGTGGCATGGCACGCTGGGAAGCAAAAAGCGAAGCACTGTCGCCCACATGATCCTGCGGTCATATGATGCAATGGCGATATCCATGTTAACATCGCATGGTAATTAATCGTGTGTCACAACTACGCACACCATCCGCACAGACCCCCTGTTCAAACCTGCAACCCCTTGCTGGGGGCACAGCGACTCTCAGCGCCCACGTTGCGTCACTCGCGTCACACGCTTCTGTCCACTGCCTCCCCGTCTCTCTGCAGTAACCCACGCCCGCGCCAACCACGTCAAGAACAGCCACGACAGCGTCGCTCAGCCACGCAAGAGCAGGTGGTCGAGGGTGTCCGCGACAGCGACAGCGTCGTCCCCGCGACGCTTAGGCTACCTCACGATCTGCTCCCTCGCCGCCATTGCAGTCGTCTTCGCCAACCTGTCGTGACCACTGTCATCGTCGACTCGACCTGACCGCTGTCATCACCGATATGGCTCGACCCCTCTGACTTCTTCCTTGACGTGATGGCCGCCCCTCAATTGTCACTCTGTGATTGTCACTCTGTAGACAACAAGGCAGACGAAGAATCGCAATCGCAACAGGTACCTGTCGTGCAGATGACAGTGCAGACCAAGCGGCGCATGACGTTAGTGACAAGCAACGCGAATGACCGCAAGCAGGTACGAATGGTCACGCGCTCTGAGAAGCTCTGAGAGCTCAGGAATGTTTGTGCTAGCTTGGGTACTTAAGCCTGCGACAGTGTTACAAAAACTTAGGTCCGAACTTTTCAAAACCATCCTGCTCTATAGTGATATATGATTTGTGAACTGAGAATGTAAACTTTGAAACATAGTTTGCACCTTGAATTTACAAGTTGTTTGCATCACTTGCAGTTTGTAAGAGTCTGGTTCGGACCTCCAAAGCGAGCGCGCATTCCCGTTTGTTTTCGTGAATTCCGTCGTGTTTCGGTATCGGTCGCGTGGATATCACCTTCGCCTTAGCTCAGGCGCATTGCTTGATCAAGTTGACGTCGGTCGAATAGCGAATTACCGTTAGGAACGCGAGTTTGATCACGTGCACGTTGTGGGAATCGACACGCGAGTGCGGCAGAGCGAGAATCTCCGTGACGTACGTAGTATCGCGTGTGCATTCCCAACTCGCACGAGTTCTTGTATGTCATGGCACTGAACTTTTGTGACGCACAAGCCTTTTGAATTGCAATTTACAACCGTATTGTGAATTAATGCTCGCCTTTCGCACGTCGCAAATACGGATTCGCTAGCTAGTCGCCAGCTCACGCCCCATGTGCAAACCACGCCGTACGTTCGATTCGAGGCGTTTCGCTTATGTGTAGGTGTAGGGACCCTTTTTCATTTGTTTTCTACTTTGTTTGCAATAGTGAATTCACTTCGCGCAGGCCTTGCCACGCAAGGATCCCTAAACTAACGTTTGCGCCAGGTGCGGGAATTCACTTCCGGAGCGCGCGCGAGCCGCAAGCCGTGCCCTTGGCCCCTTCTGAGATGCGCTGCACCTGGGCATGCTTTTTCTTACTTTCCTACTATGTTTCTAAGTGCAATCATGGACCTGCCCACTTGTGAGACGTCAGATGAGCGTTGCACTAGGCGGTGGGCATTCACGCCAGAGACTGCTTTCCGCGCGATAAGAGCGCAACGCTGGCAGGTGGCTGTGAATGCCCATCCGAGACATTAAGCCGTGGTGCGTGAGGCGTCTCGCCGAGTCAGCTTCCGTGACTGTTGGGCAGCGTTTGGTCGCAGTACCCGTTTTTGGCCACCTTGGCTTCACCCCTTCTTAAGATTGGAGCTTCCTTTCCGTTGTCTTTGCTGGTTTGGTGGTGCCAGTGGGTCGCGCGTACAGGTGCGCTGGCGGGAAGACAAGCTTATGGGCAGTGGCAAGCCGCAAGACCTTCGGGACCCACCAGTTTACGGGCCACGGCAGCGTGGGTGAGCGGTAACAGTTCCAACCTGCACATCCAACCTGCATCTGCACGCATAAAGAACTGAATGTGTTCAAAAGTTTTGCTTGAATCAGATTGCAAGTGCAGGAACCCGCTCGTGGGCCTGTCACTTGGTCTCGCCTTTCGCTCTGTCCGCGTCGCTTGGAAAGCCAGATTTTCAGACAGAAAAGTTTGGTTTACTCCTTTTGTTCTGCTCCTGACCCACTCTTGGTGTGTTCAAAAAGTTTCATTTGAATTGTTTTGGAACATACTAAAAAGTTGAGTTCTGAAATTAAAAATTCCAAATTTTCACTTGTCAAAATTCCTCTTTTCCTTACTTGCGTAATTCGCGCAGTGCAAAACAAATGAAATTTCGACATCTGAGAATTTGCGTTTGCATTCTTTGGACTCCTCGACTTTCGTGTGGTGCAAAATATTTCACATTGTAAATTGCTGAAACACTTTGGTTTAAGGTTCTGGGTGGTGGAGTCCTTGCTTCGCAGCTTCGTGCAGCTTGCACGGCTGCCCGCCTGTTTCCGCGTTAGGGTTGTGCCCTCGGTTCCGTTCTGCAGTGTTTTTTGCCTTTGTCGCATCCTCGCCTCTTTTATGTCACCTTTGAAGCCTCACTCGTGGAAAAGCCGGCGTGTACATGCACATTGGCTCGGCTTTCCAACACGGCTTGTTGATTTTGGCGAGGCTGCTGCAAAGATTTTCTCTTGTGATTCCTGTAGCGGAACTGGCACAGTTTCTGACGTGCTTTCTCGTGTTTTCTTCTGCCCCTTTGAGTGCTGGTTGGGAGATCAGCATGCTCGGAGCTTTCCCTTTTGTTGTTGCTTTTTCATTTTCGGGTGTCATCACGATTTGGGAACATCTTTGGCGTCCCACCCTGGTGACCAGCTTTTGTGTAGCGTTTCTGTGCTTGCATGTTAGGAGACTTGTGGCCTAGGCCGCGTCCCGTGTTCACTCCCCGGACGCAGTGTGAGCCACGTGCAGCAGGTGTTTGTTACCTGTTCCCGCAGGGAGAGGGATCTTTGCAGTTGTGGGTGTTCGCTTCGTTGCTGGCCCGCTCGCCGTGTCCGTTTCCTGCCTCCTTTACGAGGCTCGCGCAAAGGCTGCACCTGTGTCTCGTCTTTCTGTTTCATCGAGAAATTATTATTGTAATAATTTCTTGTCTGCGCGTCCTCGCTCTCGTTTCGCTTGCACCAGTTTTTCTGAGGAGCATCCGTTTTTGATACGCATATACAGTGTGGAAATATATTAGAACTCGTTCCGGGCTGCGGCCTCCGACCTGAGGGTCGTATGATAGAGTTCGTGAGGTATGTTTCTCATGTATATCGTCATTTTGCGACTTTTGAGTACAGTTTTGGCTTGCCAAGCCTTTGTGCAACAGCACAACTCCTGCGTCGCGCATGCATTGTTTTCTTCTTTTCCCTCGTTTCCGATGCACGGTTGTCGCTGCACCAGGGCGCGTTGTTGGTCTTGCCTTTGCCTAACCTTTGTCACAGGGCATGGGCGCAATGTTTGCGTACCCACTGAGTGTGTTTGACGCGACATGCCATCCGGTTTGGCGTGGGACGCGTGTCACTGATTTCTTCGAATTGATTGGGCGGGCTTCCCGCGTCGGGGGGGAGTCAATTCTTGCGTCATCTGTTTTTGTTCTCAGCAGGCGTTCGTGGGAGGGCAACGCCTGCTACCCTTTCTTCTGTTGTTGTCGGAACCACAACTTTGGACATGGCCTGTGCTTCAGGCGATGGGTGAATGTTGTGGGATCGTGCCCCTTTGTCAGTCGCGTGTTCGGGTCCGTGAGGCCAACATCCGTCCGAGAGTTCTTTAGACCACGCACCGCTTGATTATTGTAGGACTTTTGACCCTACATTCTGAGCAAACAGGAAAACATCAGGAACATATGTTCCTGATGCATTCCTGATGCATTCCTAGGAATGGATGCATTCTTGGGCCAGGAATGCATCAGGAACGTGGAAACGTTCCTGATGCATTCCTGGAAAAGCCGTTCTTGATGCATTCCTGACCTTTTCCTATGCTGAGATGATTTTGACGTTGGGAATGAGACATTCTTGGCATATGCCATGCAGTAGCACCACGTACACCGATATCATGGGAACATATCAGGAATATGTCAGGAATGCATTCCTGACATGTTCTTGTGAGGAATGTATCAGGAATATGTTCCTGATGCATTCCTGAAAATCTGTTCCTGATGCATTCTTGACCTTTTCCTATGCGGAGCTGATTTTGACGTTGGGAATGAGACATCCTTGGCATATGCCATGCAGTAGCATCACGTACACCGATATCATGGGAACATATCAGGAATATGTCAGGAATGCATTCCTGACATGTTCTTGTGAGGAATGTATCAGGAATATGTTCCTGATGCATTCCTGGAAATCTGTTCCTGATGCATTCTTGACCTTTTCCTATGCGGAGCGGATTTTGACGTTGGGAATGAGACATCCTTGGCATATGCCATGCAGTAGCACCACGTACACCGATATCATGGGAACATATCAAGAATATGTCAGGAATGCATTCCTGACATGTTCTTGTGAGGAATGTATCAGGAATATGTTCCTGATGCATTCCTAGAATATGTCTCCTCCACGGTCGTGTCAACAACACCCTCCCTAGGGTGATGCCTTCGCCTAGGTTTCCGTTTCAACCTGCAACCAACGCGGACAATCATGCAATTTGAATTTGGAGGACACAAGAACGTATCGGGAAAATACATGGAACATATTCCTGACACGTTCCCCATATGTTCCGTTCGTTACCCGCGACTTGCAGGCGGCGGGGCGTCGTCCACGGGAGGAATCTTTGGGCCACCCATTGGCTGCTCATGCACGGGCTCTTCACCACCGCCCGCGCCCGCGCCCGCGCCCGCGCCGCGCCCGCGCCCCGCGCCCGCGCCCGCGCCCGCGCCCGCGCGCCCCGCGCCCCGCGCCGCGCCCGCGCCGCGCCCGCGCCCCCGCGCCCCGCGCCCCGCGCGCCGCGCCCCGCGCCCGCGCCGCGCGCCCGCGCGCCCCGCCGCGCCCGCGCACGCCCGCGCCCCCGCGCCCCGCGCCCGCGCCCCGCCTTGAATCTGGAGGACACTGGAACGCAAGAAATATCAGGGAACATGTTCCCGAAACGTTCCCCGTATTTCCGTTATGTTCCATGCGACTTGTGCGACGGTAGGGTCGTCCACGGGAGTCCAGGGGCCATGCATTGGCTGCCCATGCACGGGCTCTTCGTGCGGCGGGACCACCTCCTCCACGTCCTCACCATCATCGTCAGGAAATGAATAGCTATCCGCGACGGTCGTATCCAGAACACCCTTTGTGTTCACCCTTCGAATACACTTTGATGCTTTGCTAATCGTGGTATTTACGAAATGGTCTGCGGAATATGTTGGGAAAACGTTCTTAACATATTCGCAGTATGTTCCCAATTAATGGTGCTGGGCACAGTGATGTATGCCGCACCTTTGTGAAGGATGAGGCGGTGTGGCATTATTAGTGATGTCAGACTCGACGAGGGGGATATTTTCCCCGAGCCACGCGGTCATTTCCAACCACAAGTCTAGATGGCCGGCCCCCGGCTTAGGTTCAAAACATGTTCTTTCTGTCGCTAAGATTGCAAAGGTTTCTGACGGCGTTCGCCACATCGCCTACTCGTCTCCGTGCCGTGACTTTCGCGGACCACTACTAACCGGGAGTCCCAATGCCGCTGTTCTTCTTCTACTTCAAGTCCGTGACCGTCATCTTCGGGTATGCCGTCTTCAAACCGTATCTCCCGACGTACGTCTCTGCACAATGTGCGATTGTCGTCGAGATGTAGTGCACCGCACCATAAGATTTTACCGGTTCCCTCGCGCTGCCCGGAATTACCGATCAATCTTGCACCAATCATTTAAGTATATACTCTGCGTCAGCAGCATATACTCAATCGTCACTAATTGAAAATCGACACCGTGGCACACAACATTCCGCCGCACATGTCTAAAACGCATGTCATAATCGGGCGATGGACATTTGGGACAGGGGCCGAAAACCGGTGACAGATGAATCTTTACGATTGTTGAGGAGCCTTGAGATGGAATTCAGTCCGAACAGATTAGAATATCTGCCACGGTGTCACATCCCACGATCCTCAAAATGTCACTTTCGCTGTCGCCCCACCGCTTCAGACGAAGTCTTCCGTGTGACACTCACACTGTCACGTTTTTGTCTGTGTCGCTTTTTGCAATTCCTGTCCGACACCAACAAATACACGCCCCGTTTGTAAGTTATTAAGTATGGAAATGCAAGTTATCGCTTGCCCGCCCCAACTTTGTTGCGCCACTGCAGGCACACCCCCTTGTGATTTTCATCACATTACATCAAGTACAAATTTTTTCAACGTTCGTAACCAACATATGTGTATTCACAAGAAGAATAACTCTTTTTTGAGCTCTTGAACGACCCCATCTGCAACTGCATCGCTTCGTTTGCAGTCGCGACTGCAAGCTAAGTTGATGCGGTTTAGGATGGGGTCGAAGCCCATGGGAAGAAAAGCTTGGCAGTCGAGGGGTTTTCGTGCGTTTCAGCGCACGAAACTTGGCACTGACATTAATGATAGTAATATCAGTGCACCCTCTTAAGCGCAAGCACTTCCACTAAGTATACTGAAAACGAGCCTATCTTAGCATTGAGCTTTTTGGGTTTGGGTTTGGATGTACCCAAACCCAAAAATGCCAAACAGTCAAGGCCTTCTCGTGCGTTCCAGCACGCGAGACTAGGCAAAAAAACTCATAGCATACTTATCTTGAAGCCACCCAAAGCACAGCATCTGAAACAGCCTGTGCGCCAAACGGCAGTTTTATTTCTTCGGCAGATTTATTGGGTTTGGGTTCGTTTCCTAAACCCAATAAATCTGCCTTAGAAAAAATTGCCCGTTTCGCGCACAAAAAGCTTGAAGCCTTGAGCTTCAGATATTTTGAAGATATGCACCTTGACAGTATTTGTGCCAAGTCTCGCGTGCTGGAACGCACGGGAAGGCAATGACTGTTTTGCAGTTTTGGGTTTGGGTACATTAAAACCCAAACCCAATAAATCTGCCGAAGAAATAAATCTGCCGTTTGGCGCACAAGCTGTTTCAGATGCTGTGCTTTGGGTGGCTTCAAGATAAGTATGCTATGAGTTTTTGTGCCAAGTCTCGCGTGCTGAAACGCACGAGAAGGCCTTGACTGTTTGGCATTTTTGGGTTTGGGTACATCCAAACCCAAACCCAAAAAGCTCAATGCTAAGATGGGCTCGTTTTGAGTATACTTAGTGGAAGTGCTTGCGCTTAAGAGGGTGCACTGATATTACTATCATTAATGTCAGTGCCAAGTTTCGTGCGCTGAAACGCACGAAAACCCCTCGACTGCTAAGCTTTTCTTCATATGGGGGTCGACCCCATCCTAAACCGCATCAACTTAGCTTGCAGTCGCGACTGCAAACGAAGCGATGCAGTTGCGGATGGGGTCGTTCAAGAGCTCAAAAAAAAGGTATTCTTCTTGTGAATACACATATGTTGGTTACGAACGTTGAAAAAAATTGTACTTGATGTAATGTGATTAAAATCACAAGGGGGTGTGCCTGCAGTATCGCAACAAAGTTGGGGCGGGCAAGCGATAACTTGCATTTCCATACTTAATAACTTACAAATGGCATTGTTTCGTTCGGGAAGCCGTATGGCACACGTAAAATGTCACACCTGTGTGGCAGCTGTAAAATGGGACAACAGGTCCTCCGCTGTCGCAAAAGTGACATTTTGCGGAGCCAAGTGTCACCAATCGGGCATCCGACGGTTGTTGCCTGATACAACATAACATCGGCGATCTTAATTTAAACTTGACCGAAATTCAAGTTTTTCTGCCTGCGAGTTCTACGCGATCACCTGAAGTTTCAGGAAGAGAAAAATCTCAGCCCAGCGATTCGTTCGAAATGGACGGCAGAAACGAATTTACGATTTAGAGTCATATCAATTTGGACTGCGTTTTAGACATGTGTGGCGGAATGTAGTGCACTGTCAGCGGTCATCGCGACAGTGACATTTACAGCGAGGCAAGTAATTCGAGGCAGTCATATCGTACCGGTAATTCCTTATGTTATGAAGTTGCTACGCTTCGCCTCAATTCCGACGAAAGCGCGTCCCATGCGCAGCGCTCCGATTCCAGTTGTTCCTGTGTCATAAGTACAACTTAACATTTTCCCTACCTTCAACACCGCAAAGCAAAATAAGCAATAAGCACGCACCACTCCCCATGAACGGGTCCAACACCACCATGTCAATGTCAAAAGTGTAACGCTCCACCAAGAACTCCAGGAGCTCCACCCGCTTCTGGCCCACCACCAAGGTTTTGCCATGCTCCTTGCATGGCTTCCCATTCTTCAAGCAACCGATCACCGCACAATCATGCTTGAATGTGTCCTGCACCTGCAAGCACTGGAATGGGCGTGCCTGGCAGGTCACTTCCTCAGCAACAACCTGCTTCTTCCACTCCTCCTCCGTTTCATCAGCTTCCCAACCCTCCGTGCTGTGCAAACAATACTTGCTTCCGGAATTCAGAGGGAATTTGATATTTATTATTGTGAATTTCTAGGAATATGCAGGAATGTTGAAATAGGCCTAAAACCTCAGAAAAAGATGTTAGAAATAAGAAGAATTTTGACACCTGCGGCCACGTGATATTTCAGATTTTTGGAGATAAATAACTACAAGTTTCCAGTTATAAAAACTTTGGAATTTCTGGGATAAAAATATCATAAAAAATTGTGGTTCATCGATGAACCACGTAAAAATTATCCACCTAAAATCTTTGGAAAAAATTGAATTTTTTCCAAGATTTTAAGAATTTTTCTTAAACCCTAAATAAGCATAAAATTATCATTAAAACCTATTCAAATATAAAAAATTTCCATCCCCAGATATAACCAAAAAAATCAATTTTTTGGGCCCTCCCATTGTCGAACTCCCCAACTCCCAAAACTCCCAAACTCCCCAAATCTGTAAAATGCGCCGGTTCAAGATGCAGCGAAAATTCGCTTCCTTCCGCAGTACTTTGAAAAGGATGATCCGAACAGGAAAATACACGTTCGCTACAGACTTCATTATGGACGGAAAGGGCCTGGCTGAGGATCGCTGCGAGGCTCTCTGGAAATGCTTATCTTGCCATCGATGACCACTGACACCGATATATCGGACGTGTTGTTTCCAGGAACAACTTCGAAGTTCGACAAATCCAGGTATGACAGTCATCATGACTGCTTTGCAATTTTACAACTGATATCTCTTACTGATTTTGAATTGGTTATTTCAGGTACTACAATAATCGACTGGCAGCCTCCATTTCTGACATCGCAAAATTTGAATACGAAGGATCTGACGTGTCAGATGAAGAAGATAGAATAGAGGCTAGGTATAGAAATGCACGTATGAGCCTGCCAAAAGAAAATAGATATTTTACGGAATTGCAGGCAGAGCAGTTAAATAATAATGACCCTGAACCCCTTGATGACATTGCTGACACCCCTGATACTGAGAATCAGGCTAACGATGGACTGCTGTTTGATGATGCCTCGCTAGAACTGAATGACGTCGATCAGTATGACCATAGACCAAATCATACAGCTCACGTGAACATGACTTCTCATGACAATGACATACCACCTCCAGAAGGCTACATGTATGATGTCACTCCAGCTTTCGATGTCATAGAACCCGAGCTCTTATCCAGTGTTACCCATTTTGAGCCAGTTCAGACATACGAGACGCCCCCCGAATTTTTTGTTCCAAAATACGCAATGAATGCAATTGAAGAGCCCATCTCGAAAAGAAATGACTCTCACGAATCTCTTGGCGCATCGAGTAGATATGAACAAGAGGAAACGACAATAATGGCAAAAGATTTGATTCCGGTATCCAAAGATTTACAAATAGCAGCTTTGAACTTGTTGAAAAATATGAAATTTCGTAAATAGCTAATAGCATTTAATACAAATTTTCAAATTGTTTTTCAATGTGATATATGAATTGCAAGTTTAATTTTTGGTGCAATCTAGACACATCATGTTCTTTTTTTTGCTCATTTTAATAAGTTGATAACATTTGACTGCATATGCATTTTAATTTACTTTTGGCGGGGAAAGCACGTCTGGTGCAATCCTCCCTACACCAAGGATAGTAGCCTCATTGAGAAGATCCTGCGCCACTTCATGGCTGAGTGGCGCGCCGACCCTGAGAACACGTCGGCGATGTTCCTATTGCAGGGAACATATCCTATGGGGATTGGCCGGCCCGAGGCCGTGAGAGGGTCCCAAAAAACCCTCCGGGCCGAAAGCGGGCCGAAGGGGCTTTCGCCCCCGGGCCGCACGAAAATATGATCCGGCCAAACTTCGGCCAAAAATATAGGCATTGTATGCCACTTTTTATCAAACCCCCATACTTAATTTCAAAATTTCGCGCCTGCGGCCGGCATTTTCCTTCCTTGACCGTTTTGGCCGAATGCGGGCCTAAAGAAAAATAAAAACCGGGCCGTGAGACCTTCCAAGAGGATATGTTCCCTGTCCTATTGCCGGACTATGACGCGCCCTGGCGCACCCTCATCCAGCCCAAGTACGGTCTGCACGTGGTCAAGGTGTTCGACCTTAAGGATGCGAAGGGTCACCCCACACGTTTGTTTGAGTCACCAGATGGAGGCCGGCCAGCGTTGCGGTGGCCCGTGTTGCTGGTGTGGGCACCAGCGGCCAGCCGGACCCGACCTCGAGCGAAGGGTGTCCGTGCGCCTGCGGCCCAACGTGCAAGCGAGCCTATGGTTACGACGGGACCGGCAGCCAAGGCGCGCGCGGCAAAAGGACCACTGAAGGCAGGTCAGTTCGTAAAGGCACTACGCGCGGAGTACGAGCGTAGTCCCTACCTCACAATGTTGAGGGAGGAACTTTTGGCCGCCCCGCACCAACGCACAGACACCTTCCGTATGGTTGACGACATGATCTGGCGCGTTGCAGAAGGACGCTACCAGCTGGTATTATCGTCCGACTCTCCCCTCCGGGAAATAGTCATGCGTGAAGCACATGAGTCTCCCGCGGCGGGACATACCGGGCGTGATAAGACCCTTGCTCGGATAGTGCGGCGGTTTTGGTGGCCCCGCATGAACAAGGACGTCACCGACTGGACCCGCTCGTGCCTGATATGCCAACAGACTCGCCCGAGGAACAGTTATCCAGATGGCCAGTTAAACCCTCTCCAAGTCCCGGTCAGGCTGTGGCAAGTGGTGAGCATAGACTTCGTCACAGGATTACCGCGCACAGAGCGGGGCTACGACGCCTTTGCCACGTTCACGGACAAGTTGTCCAAAATGGTGCACGTAGTCCCCATGCTGTACTCCGACAGTTCTGCCGAGCAAGTGGCACGAATGTACTTCGACCATGTTTGGCGACTGCACGGAGCCCCTATGAAGATCGTCTGTGATAGGGACTCTCGCTTCCGTGACGCCTTTCACATGGAGTTGCATCGCCTTATGGGGGTGCAAGTGGCCTCCACTACGCCGTACCACCCGCAAGGGGACGGCCAAGCAGAGCATACAAACCACACGGTGGAGCGCATGCTGCGCGCCTACGTTGACGCAAACCAGGCAGACTGGGATTTATGGTGCACCCCGGTGGAGTACGCCATTAACGATTCCAGGTCCGCGGTAACTGGATTCACACCCTTCGAGCTTTGCTATGGGCATGCCCCAGCATCGCAGCTCGACTTCTTCGTAGAGGCTGCATTGGCCTCTCGTAGGGGCCGCGCCAAGGGGGGGAGAGGGGACGTCGTGAAGAAAGGCACGGCCCACGAGACCGCCCGACAGTTCGTTCACCAGTTGCAGACCGCTCGCGATAGGTTGCTGGTGGCTCAGCAGCAGCAAGTTGCCCAGTATGACGCTCGCCATCGTGCTCGCCGGTACGCAGCGGGCGACATGGTGTGGGTGGACGCCACGCATCTCACCCAACCCGGGGATCGAGGTCTACACAAGAAGTTGCTGAAGAAGCGCTTGGGCCCGATGGAAGTACTGGAAGCCTTCCACAGCGATCGACAGATGGAGCTCGCCCCCGAGGACCGAGGAGCCCCCGCAGCTTACCGTTTGAAACTGCCTCCGCAGTGGAAGGTGCACGACGTCTTCACCGTGGATAGGCTCACCCCGGTGGAGTCGGGCCAGGATAAGTTCGCAGACAGGAGTGCGGAGATTCCGCCTCCACCTGTGGACGTGAGCGGCCGCAAGGAGATGGCAGTGGAGTGCATTGAGAGGGCACGCACGAGGAGACGTGGTGGGCGGACATGGACGGAGTACATGGTCAAGTGGGTCGGTATGCCGCGCTCCGAGAATGAATGGAAGACTCGCGAGGACCTCGAGTTCGATGGAGTTGGCCGAAAAGGGATACCCAACCGCGCTTTGCTGGAGTTCGAGAAGGTCGAAGCCAAGAGGCAAGAACGTGAAAGGAGCAGGGTCACTCGCAAACGCGAGGAGACAGCAGGAGCAGTATGGTTGACTGACCCTGAGGAGTTACAGGCGGACGGAATGGCCTGGATCCCAGAAGAGCGGGCCGACAACGAGGTGGGCACATTCGCGACAGTATCGCCCACCAGTTTCATGCCATCCCAAGGACCTGGTCGAGGAGCAGCATGCTTACAACCGTCTCGACGCCCAATACGGATCCTAGTGTTGTTTTGTGGCACGGGCTCTGTCGAACGACAATTCAGCAAGCAGTTTCCAGAATGCGAGGTGGTCTCGGTGGACATCCAGAACAGATGGAAGCCCACCCACTGCGAAAACATCCTGCACTGGGACTATCAGCAATTCCCGCCCAAGTACTTCGACGTCATTTGGGCTAGCCCTCCATGCACGGAGTATAGCCAAGCCAAAACAGTGGGGATACGAAATCTGCGTGGCGCTGACAAGCAAGTGCGGAGAACGTTGGAGATCATCAAATACCTCCAGCCGAGCTTCTACTTCATTGAGAACCCGCGTGGCCGAGCTCCTCATGGGTTGCACACTCGCCGGTGCATGCAGGGGTTGCCACCTCCGCACCTGGCTACATATTGCAAGTATGGCATGCCCTACAAGAAACCCACCCACTTCTGGACCAACGCGCCTATCACCACACTGAAGTCTTGCGACCCTGAAAACCCCTGCGACTTCAAACGCCGTTATGGGCGACACGAGAAGATGGCGCAGAGCGGCGCCGCCAGCACAGAATCGGGAGACCCTAGGCCAGGCATGGGAGCTGGATGGCACGTGTATGGCATCCCCGCGGCCTTGCTCAAACAATTATTCAGCTCTCTACCGGTGGAACAGCCTGTGGGAACGACCGCAGCGGTGTGTGAATACCTGGCAGAGATGCTCTGGAAACAGACTAATCGACTAATCTATAGCTAGCTATATGTATGTTAAAATAATATATGTACATCAAAATCTATATCTATATGTCCCTTAACATCTTCATACCTTTCACCATGTGAACATCTAATTTTATATTATTATACAAGATAATATTTAGAATGACAATAACTGCTGCGAAAATGGGGGTAAACTAAAAAATCATGCACAATACCCTATAAGAATATTCTATTTAATGTGTTAAATACATCCTGGTATCACATAGGTTTTTACAAATAGTCTCTTGATAGGTTGATTATCTTGTCACGTGAAGATACATTACATACATTTATACGAATTGCGCCCATAATCCATTTCTTTCAATCTGGGATTCATATACTTTTACCTCATCAATACACAGAAATTTGAATTTTAGTGTATCCTCGTCAAGGGACATGGTAAAGTTTTAGTGCTTTGTTTAGTAGTTGATATTGAAGTGTAGTATTTTGGATCCCTGCAGTACATGCTTCACCAGGATATCCCAACGTAGTACCCTTTCAGGCCAATTAAATAATATCAATGCAAATGGACCGCATATACATTAGTCCAGTGACTGAGTGTTTCCAGCACCTTCACCCCGAAATTAATTCTCTCACTTGCTACCACATTCAATGCTTCTAAATTAATATCTCTCGTGAGGACATCTCCTGATCCTTGGGCAGGTTTAGGATTCCTGCACATCAGAGGCAGCTTCCAGCAATAGCTTGGCAACCACATGCTTTCCTAGGCCTATAATACTGTCCATAGTACCATATACTTCTGTCACCAAAGGTTGCACTAGTTCATGTTCCACCATTAATCCACCTGCAATTTTGTACACTGTACCTTCCTGCCAAATCGATGCTTATCCCATCAGGTTGCAAGCTACAAACGTCGTCCACTGAGCCAGTAGAAGATGGAAAACAACTAATCATGTCTTGTATGTACACCAGCGTGATCACACAGAGAACAATTAGGGAGCGCCAATTATCATAATAATCATTCTATATGATCGTACTGTTTACAGCAACCGTGTGAGTTGGCCTCCGCAGTGGAATACGACAGTAAGAATTAGCTTGTGATCAGCTCCGGTAAACCTTGGCTCAAAGTTGCATGGCTTAGCGCAAGCTCTCTAATAAGCGACCCATGCATGACTCCCCCAGAAAGATTCTGAAGCGGGATAAGTTGTATAGAGGAAGGAGGTAAACATACCTTGATCAAAACATCAATAACATTCTCTGGTATGGGTTGAAACCGCACTTCAGCGTAGTCTAAGGACTGATATGTCTGCACAGGAACACCGGCCAGAACTCCACGCAAACACTCACAACAGACCAATAAAGTATGCAAATGGAAAGTGCACTGACACATAAGAAAATTGAGACTGAGGCAGCCAAACTCTGTTCTGTCACTGGTCCAAAATACAGTGCAGGCAGTCTATCTGCAATATTTCGCAGTTCAACATTGACTCAGCTTTTGAAGTAAAATGCCAGGAGAGGCCAGACTGCAGTCACCTTGCCGGTCCCAAGGTTATTCACCACGATGGCTCCGACCCGCTTTGCCGGCGCCTTGCTGTACCTGTGGCACACGGGTTCGAGAGCGTCGGAAATATGGTGCATGGAAGCGAATTAGAAGAAGTCCACGAGAAGAGAAACGACATGCGGCATTTGTCATACTGGTCCTGTGCATCATTTAGGGCAGCAGCGGCCTTACCCGCTGATGAATTCCCTTGCCTCTGCCTCACTCGTCGGCTTTTCGCGTATGGTATCATTGTAAACGACAACCTGCGCAGGTGGCACTTATGTTATCTGCTGGCCATAGCGAGATAGCAGGCATTTATTCTCACGCTTGGGCTTAGATTTCAAAGACGAGCTTGCGACCCCGTACACTCCAAGCTGCGAGGAAAAGATAAAACAGGAACGAAGCAGTCTAAGCGCTGCACAGCACTGGCAGACCTGGTCAGCTGTTACGAGGTACAAGGGCTCATCTACAGGGCCTAGCCGTTCCAGTAAGGCATCCGCTTTTGCGTGTGCTAAAGCCATGACCAAATCTTCGGGTGAATCCTTCCTGTAACGCAACTCACTCACGTCAGAGCTAACCACTGCCCCCCACTTGCCACTTAGTATCTCAAAGTTCGCACCAATATCATCTGCATTACAGGAGTTCTTATAGCATTTTCTTCAACGCACAATAGAGTGCTCAAGATATGGTCTTCGCACCCTTCCCACCCATAGACCCACAAACGCTACGGGAAGGCGATTTCGTCCCGTTACCTGATTGCCTTTTCGTCAATGTCAGGGTCAAGGACTTCAAAAGGGACGCCTAACTCTTCGAGCATCGCTTGACGACCAAAACTTGAACTGCCAAGGATGACTCGAGGCTCTGTAGATAAGAAGTGTGACAGCGCAGATCTGTGCTGCTCGAGTTGTACTTGAGCTACTTTCGCGGATTCCTTCCGCGCCTGACCGACTGTAACAGGTCGATGATGTCTGCAAGGTGCTGTCGGAGAGCGTTGGGCCTTCAGAACTTTGAAGTCCTGTAAACGGGAACGTGCGGCGCCAGTCAAACAGCTGCAGCTGGTTAGACACGCTTTTCAGACCGTAAATAATGTAAGTGTAAGGGCGGTGTCATCTTGGTATATTCCGGAGGTTGGGGTTTGACCCACAAAATAGATATACGACTAACTACAGGCTACGCGTTCCGATTGCTAAGATATGTCACAGGAGACAGGATCTTGGCTGAGCGAATACACTGCACTCTCTTCAATGACTGAGTCCAGTGCAGTAAGGCTGTAACTCTTAGTTGAACTAAAGGTCTGAGAGCGTTGCTTACATAATTCATGAGAATTTCAGCGTGGAACAGCAGATAATTCAGAGAAACTATGCTGTCACTGGACCAGGCTTAGATAGAATACAATAGAGGCACCGTACAGGTTAGTTCGGCTCAAAGAGGCTGTCAGAAAGGCTTCAGGTATTGTCAACAGTAAAAGGGGCTACGAGATTTATCAGCGTTCGCCTTACTGTGAAAGAAGGCGCCACGTGATGTGAACATAACCGAGTCATATCCCACAGGCAAGCGTGCTCAGCACGTGTCAAAGTCGTTCGAAAATCAACGGCGATACCAGCCCTGTTTGAGTCGATATATCCAAGGAAGGCCGTTGGTGTGTAACCGGCTGCTAATCACTGAATAAAGATCAGAATACCTCTATATGAGAATTCTCTCGAGTTTTAGAGGTGCTGTTATTATGTATTCTAGTTCTTCACTTGCTCGGAAAAGATGACTCAAGGTGTCGATGTTGACCATTCAAAAGGCAACTTAGCAAGAGTATTCCTCACACCTGTGATGAACCGTTTCTTCGTAACGCTCTGCCTCTTGCAAGACCCCAACTCTCAAAAGCAAGAGAGTGATTGGTTATTTGATATGAATTCGCATTTAGATTCATTAGATCCCAAAAGATTGCTAAATATCGACACGGAATAAACTCGAGTCCATTCCCCCAAACTTAATATCATTGGTCCAGCTGTACTAGCTGAGATTCCAGCGTCGTTTGAAATTCTTTCCATTGGCTCATTTAAATTCAAAAAAGATCTTTGGAGGGGTTGCAACAAGAATAGAAAATTATGGGGAATAAACTCGAGTTTATTCCATATCAATATTTAGCAACCGGGATCTGGAGGAAGCTAGGCCACCAGCCAGCCGGGGGCTGGTGAACTGGAACTTATTATAGAGAGTTTCTCGCAAAATTCGGCAGCCAATTCGTTCGCTAGTCCGACGTGGGCATAAAATATCTATCTTGTATCAAACGTCCGATGTTACTGGTGAAGTCTGCGAGCGCCAATTTTGGTTGGGTCTGAATCGAATATTCATGTTGTACAGTCAGCCGAGCGAATTGAGTCGCTGCCGGATTGAGTTTTCATTTCGATCGAATTTGGCCATGCTTGAACGAATTCGAGCGAATTCGAACGAGCGAATTGAGCAAATCGGCAGCTGAGCCGACGTGGACTGACGTGTCTCAGAAAATCGGCATCTTCTGACGTCGGACGGAGGTCGGGCTACGGGCGCGCGCTCGAATCTAAGAGATCGCGCATTTAAGGGTAGGGTGCACCCAGTTTTCGACCCCTTTAATTTTATAGCATTTTCCATATTTAATAGATTTCCAGGGTTATTTATTTTGTAAAATCGCAGGGAGCTCCATAAACTATAAACCGATATCCCACTATAATCTACGGTTAGTTTGGGGTGTTATAAAGTATATAAAAAATCGAGAAAAGATTCTAGTGATCCATTTTTAAGTTATTCAGGTTCTGGCGCTAGGTACTTCAAATTTTGCATAGCTGGCGCCATAACTTAAAAATGGATCACTAGAATCTTTTCTCGATTTTTTATATACTTTATAACACCCCAAACTAACCGTAGATTATAGTGGGATATCGGTTTATAGTTTATGGAGCTCCCTGCGATTTTACAAAATAAATAACCCTGGAAATCTATTAAATATGGAAAATGCTATAAAATTAAAGGGGTCGAAAACTGGGTGCACCCTACCCTTAAGAGACTCCTCCAGTGTCCTCCTCCAATGGTGGGAATTCAGATTCTATGCCACGCATTTAAGAGACTCCTCCTCCCTCTGAACGACGGCGAAAATTACGAATGCGGGCGGGGCGGAACGGGAATTTTGAAATTTCCCCCCCATACGGGCCTATTTCGCAATCAACTAGTCGGGGCTGAATATTTGCTCATCTAGTCTTAACGATTTTTTTGCTAGTCAAGATAGACGCCAATTTTACGCCATAGCACGCCGCATTACGCCAAAATTACCCCTCAAACTACCCCCATTTGTCATCTCGGATATTGCATGCATCTCCACCTTGTAAGTGCGGTATGTTATGGTCATTGACCCTTAAGAACATCCACATGGTATACATTCCGTTGGTCAGGTTTCGTTCTGATCGAACGCGATGAAATCCGCGATATCGAACCTCAGATTGACGCTTGAAAACCTTGCGCAGTCCGGAAAGCTCGGAACGTTGAAGAACAAAAAAGTGAAACGGAGCGGTTCAGCACCTTTTTCCCGGATATATTACGGATATATTACTTTGTTTTGATGATATTCATGAAGTATATGATGTTGGTTTAGATGTCTTCATATGGTTTCCATATGTCAGCTTGAGTAGACCCTCATATTGACGTTGTGTAAGGATGCCGAACGCAACTTTTGGAGGGGGATTATGAGAGTTCACGGGCTCTCCAGAAAAAATTTCATCGGCCTTCAATCGTGAAAAATGGTCTTTAATGGTCTGCAGTTTCCTGTTCCCTGGGGTATTTTAGTGGTAAAATTTATCTCACATTGGGCTCATATGCGGCCTATCGTATGCACATGACCACGATGACCTCGTTCTGTTCTCTTGAAAGGCACGTCCACATGGGCACATTAGTGAAGCTATGCTCAAGTTTATGTAGACTGGAATATCATTATGAATATCTCATCAGGGTAGATTATTTCACCATAAGTTTATCATTATTGGCTACTATCCCGAGATCCTTGTGGGAGGATCTAGAACGCTCTAGATCCTCCCACAACGGATCACTTTTTCAATAAAATTTCCCGGCGCCCAATGAGCTTTTGGGAGGCCGGCATCCCGGAATATATTCCACATGGGAGGATGGGACCTAAAGTAAATGTTATGATAATTGGTTTGACCATAACTCGCTTTATATACTCACAGCTAATGCATTTATGACCTGCCCTAGTGGATTTTGAAGTAAGAAAGTTTGAAAACATCGCAAAACGGACGCGTACGTATCTTCCACAATTTTTCGCCAATAGTATATCGATCCCATGCCGCCATGGATATAACATATCTTAAGGTATTGCCATAAATTATACCAATCATATTTAGGTCAAAATACGATTTAGATCGTGTATATTGACCACATCACATAAACGCAGTCACATGGGTAAGAAATATACATTCCTTAAGTATGAGGATAATTTCGCATTTTGCGCGCAAGTCTTGGTCCATTTTAGGCTGTGAAGCTAAGCTTCTTGCCTTGGTGAACACCTCAGTACTTTCATATGACTTCCGAGTCTCATTGAAATTTTTTGGATAATTTTTGAACGATTAGAACTACCGCTAGAGATTTTACAATGCGATTTTCAGACGTAGATTTGGTGAAAAATTGCTCCGCGGCACATGTGGGATGTTGAGATCCACCGGAAGCGAGTCCCAAATATTAGTTGTGAGTGGTTGTGCTAGTTACACATCATATTTTGGTCATTACCTCGAAGGTCGACATGATATGGTCCATCACGAGCCCGCCTAGTGAGGCCTAGAGGTGCCAACGTTTTAGATCCTTGTGGGAGGACCTACGATTTTATTCATTTTTTTGTAAAATTCACCCCCCAAACCACGCCTCGAAACAATGAACAAGAATCAATATTTCAAGCAAACCAACATGCTAGATAATTCAAATAGGTCATAAATATTACCCAGAAGCATAGGTTGGACCACTATAACCAAAATATGAGGTCGCCATGGCCATTCCCGCTAGATCCTTGTGGGAGGATCTGGATTAAGGATAGTAGCCATTATGACTATCTTACACAACTACTCGTTAACTCGTATATCATTACTATTTATGTGTGCATATGGCTCATGCTGCTGCATATAGCTCACATTTCAGGGCCGGGACCAAACCACCTAGCAAAGGGAACGACTACGTGACCTGATTTCAAGAAGCCACTTGGTTTGCAACCTTTTTGGCTGCAGCAATCTTGTGCTTGAACCAATTTTCAATTTGGCTCTCCCCTATGCGGGGGCACAATCGTTGATTCCCCGCCCACGTGCGCCTAGCAAATTCCGCTCGCCGAGCCTTGTGCCGGACGCCGGTCCACCTTTCCCCACGGCATCAGTTACGGCTACCTGTTCGACTGTCGCCAGCGCGTGCTTGAAGGTCGACACCACTTTGTGCACGGGTTGACGTACGAGGAGAACAATCGCAAGTGTTCACTTAAACGAGAAGCGGTCAAGGCTTGGATCCAGCGATACGCGGACCACCAAGGACAAAAACAGCCCGATAGTCCCGATGTCCACTTGTCCGACGGCCTAACTATCGAAGAGTTGTGGGACGAGTACAATGAGTCACTATCCGACGCGGACGCGAACAAGAAATGCTCTTTGAGCTATTGGTACAAGATTTTCGAGGAAGACTTTAGTAAATGGCTGAAGATTCCCAAGTGCAATCGTTTCTCTCAGTGTGACGTATGCGCATCCATCAAGTTGCTGAAAGAAGGCTTGTCTAAATCACAAAAAAGTAAGATAGTTTTGTTTTCGAACGCGTCAATAATAATCTATCCCCAAATTTGTACTGAAGGTCTTTGCGAATGTGTCCATGATGCAGCGCAATACAACGGCCCACTGAACAAGCATATGGCGATCGCCCGTGCTGAGCGTGCGAAGTTCTACAAGCACGGTCGCAAGTCGAATATGACCAAGAGCATCGGCATGAACAAGACTTGGTGGAAGTATGCGTCCGTCATTATCGATGGCATGACCCAATGGACCACTAGGTTACCCCACTTCCGTCGCATTCCAAAGCATCTCGACAAAAAAGACTTCCTAGACGTGCACAACATGGGCAGCATGATCGAGAACGTGGGGCGCTTCATGGATTTCAACTACGCCAACTTCAAGGACGACGCCAACTTCCTCGTGAATGTGTTGCACCGTGACATCCTTCGCATTCAAGAACATCGACGCAATGGAGATGGCGAAAATCCGTACCCCATGCCCGAGGTGTTGTACGTACAGCTCGATAATGTCAACACGAACAAGAGCAAGCTTATGATTGCCTACGCCGCGTGGCTAGTGCAGCAAGACATGTTCCGCAAAGTGAAAGTCAACTTTCTGTTGGTGGGCCACACCCACGAGAACATCGATCAAATGTTTTCTCGCTTTTCCATTCGCCTGCGACGCAAACAAGCGTGGACCTTAGACGAGATGATGCAGGTCGCGCGCGATTGCTTCGAGGATGGTGTTACCTGCGAGCACACCGAGAAGATCTACGACTTTGCGTCTTGGATGTCCGGGCACGCCATCGACTGCCACGAAATCTCGAAGCAGCAATGCTTCAAGTTTTTCAAGGACGCTAACGGTGAGGTTGTCATGCAGCACAAGCAGTATTCCACCTCACCGATCTGGTTACCCGAAACGCCGTTGCCCAGGCTCAAGAGCGAACCGCCGGCGGTAGGACCTGGCTACCTTGCCCCGATCCCATTCACTAGAGAGGGCCTCGAGAAGCTCACCGAGCTCAAAATTGCGCTTCAAGACATTCTGGGCGAGAAGTTCACCGCCACTCATGATCATTTCTGGACCGAAACAATTATCGCCACACAGCGCCGCTTGACGGACGGTGGAGAATGCCAAGCGCCGGCGATCCCCTTCAAACATCCCGAAAAAATCGAAGTCCGCCGCAATGGTGAGCTTGTGCGACTTCTGGAGGCTCCGGCTCTGGCAATCGAAGCGGCGAACGCCGCTCGGGTTCCTGCGTTGCCCGCCCGTATTCAGAACAGAATCGATCGTCCTCCGGTCGCTATGTACAACGGCAACCGCAAGAACACGGGCGTCGCCCAAAAACGCGCGGAACGGTATGATGTGCAGGACGCACAGTGGGAGGTCAGCTACGACCAAATGACGGTCGGCAGCTTTGCGGTGGCTCTGGCGGTGGAGAGCGAAAACGATAGGTTCGCATTCCGCGTTCAACTGAAGCGAGGCGAATGGTCGGAGCCTTTGTATTTGGTGAAAGTCGAGGGCCGCATCCCCTCACAGCACGAGTTGAAATACAGATATTACAGCCCTAGCAAATACACCGATGCCAAGAAGAGACACCTAGGCAAACTGATCGCGAGCCACGATGGAGCTTTCAAGACGGCACCCGCGGGCAGAGCTGTGACCGAAAAGTTTGACAAGAATGAAATCGTGTTGTCATTGAACGTGGATGCGGACGACCCCAAAAACAGTATACCCAACGAGCAATATTCGCAGATCGTAGTCGCCATGCTAGCACAACAAACAAAAAGGCAGCGCCGAGACATGGGGGAATCGATAGAGCCAGATGATAGCGACGATGAAGATGTAGCCTTTGATAATAGCCGGGCAGTAGATAGCCATAGTGCAAGATATGGATGCGGACTAAAGTCCGGTTGTACACCTTGTAAATTATGTTTATAGATTGTATATAGAATTTCGGAGTTTAAAATCGCTTGATTTTTGCAACCCTTGAATTTCCAAAAAGTGCTTTTTGCCCTAAATTTCAACCCTAAAAATCGATTTTTCTAACTTGAACGACGAACGCTCCGAATTGGAAGAAGTCACTCCTTCCAAAAATTTTTTTTTTTGTTTTTGGTTTGAAATGCTTCCAAAATGATCATGAGTGACCGGAATGTCGTTGGTTCATCGCCGGGTGCCCCGTACGGCCGTGTGTCGCTTGAATTGTATAGGGTTTCCTTACGTATGTACCCGACTAACCCGTGATAGTGCGAAACAGATAGCAACTTCGGAGTGGTTTGAGTTATAGTTTGTTATATGCTTATGAAATGCTTCCAAAATGATCATGAGTGACCGGAATGTCGTTGGTTCATCGCCGGGTGCCCCGTACGGCCGCGTGTCGCTTGAATTGGATAGGGTTTCCTTACGTATGTACCCGACTAACCCGTGATAGTGCGAAACAGATAGCAAGTTCGGAGTGGTTTGAGTTATAGTTTATTATATGCTTATGAAATGCTTCCAAAATGATCACGAGTGACCGGAATGTCGTTGGTTCATCGCCGGGTGCCCCGTACGGCCGTGTGTCGCTTGAATTGGATAGGGTTTCCTTACGTATGTACCCGACTAACCCGTGATAGTGCGAAACAGATAGCAAGTTCGGAGTGGTTTGAGTTATAGTTTGTTATATGCTTATGAAATGCTTCCAAAATGATCATGAGTGACCGGAATGTCGTTGGTTCATCGCCGGGTGCCCCGTACGGCCGTGTGTCGGTTGAATTGGATAGGGTTTCCTTAGTGTTGTACCCGACTAACCCGTGATAGTGCGAAACAGATAGCAACTTCGGAGTGGTTTGAGTTATAGTTTGTTAGATGCTTATGAAATGATACAAAAGATGATCATGAGCTGTGCATACTTTAGGGTAACAAGTCAAGAACAGATGCTTGTGGCAAACAAGTCAGCAACAAATGCTTGTGACAAGCACTTATTTTGAAATGTACAATTAGCAAATAATTGCAACACCAATTAACAACTACTTTCCAACCATGGAGTGGAGAAGCTCGAGGATCTTCTTGGACTTGCCCTCCTCGCCTTCTTCGGGATCAACATCCCCCGCGACGATCGCGTTGTGGATGTTGAGCTCGATCTCCGCAGCCGCCACGGTATCCTCGTCCTCGCTCTTCAAATCGGCTGCCAGTTGTTTTGCAGCCTTCTGGCAAGCCGATAAAAAAGCGCGGAGATCCTCTCCGCGTACCCTTTTCTCCGGTGGCTTTTCCGGGGTCCTTTTTCCGGGGGCCGCCGGGGGAGCCATGAGCAAGGGGGTCCCTTTCTTGTCTCCCTGCTCCGTGTTGCCCAGCAGGTGCTTAGTACATGCCGCCATCCCTTCTTGGGCGGCGGGGTTCTCCCCGTGTCGACCTGCCGCCAGGCTGGTGAACTGGGAGTACATGTTAAACATGAGCGCCATATGGGCGCCCTGTCTGTTCAGCTGCTCCTGCGCGAGGTCGGAGTTGCAGGCGAACGCCTGCTTGAGGTCGGACGTGTGTCTCTCGTCCTTCTCCCCCAGCAGCTGGGTGAAAAGCTCAGCCGCCAACCGCCGGCCTCGCTCCTCCGCGGACTCGGCCGTCAGTTGGAGCCGCTCCTTCCCCTGCTCCTCCAACTGACGGCGAAGCTCCTCGCACACCTTCGCCTGCTTTTGCCGCTCGGCCTCCGCCATCTCCGCCCGGAGCTCCTTCTCCTTCAAGAGCACGGCCTGCTTCACCTGCTCCTCCGTGGCCCCCCGAGCTGGAGTGGCTCCCGCGAGCGCCCTCTCCATACTCCGCGCCTTCTCCTCCGCATGCTTGACCTTCTGCTCGGTCAGGCGGAGCTTCTCGGCGTACTTCTTCTCCGCATGCTCCTCCTCTTTCGCCTGCTTCGCCTGCTTCGCCTTTTCCTCCTCCGCTGCGACCTTCTCCTCCCGCTGCCGCTTGTTGCCGATCACGCTCCTCGCCCTCGTCTTCTGCGCGCTCTTGGCCTTCTGCTCATCAGCCTTCGGGAAGTCACATGCGTCTTCCTGCTTGCCCGACCACTTGAAGGTGATCACCTCCCTGGCCGTGTTCTTTGTCAGCGTCTTGGTGGTCAGCGCCCCACCTTTTCCCCCACCGCCAGCCCCCTCGCGGCTGACCTGCGCCACGGGCAGCTTGGCCGCATCCCGCGTCCGCTGAAGGATGACGCCCATTGCCTGAGAAAAGGCGTATCGGAACGCCATCAAGCTGCGCTCTTCCTTCTCCAGGTCAGCCTGCGTCAGGGCAATCTGCTGTCCCTGGGAGCTTCTGCTGCTGCTGCTGCTGCTGCGGGGATGAAGGGCCATGAACTTCTCGTTCCTCACCAGCAGTGCCTCCGCGCGGTTTCCCAGTGGCAACTGCAACACCTGGAACTCCCACCCCTCGAACCCCACTTCGTTTTGCAGGAACACCAGGCCCTGCGCCTGCCCGCCGTTGGAGCGCAGCACATACCCCAGTCGCAGCACCCCACCGTGCGCCATGGGCAGATTATCGTAGTCCTCTTTCAGGAGCACGGGCATTCCCGTGCAGAGCAGGCCCGATGTCCTGTCGGGGTACTGCACGTCCGCCCCCCCGAACACCTGCAGCTTGATGCCCGTGTCCAAAAGGCCGCTCTTCGGCCCGTAAAACCGGGTGACGAAAATCCCCTTTTGGGGAAAGCCAATTGTCGTCACCGGCTGCAGCTCCGCCCTGGGCACCGTCTTGAAGGCGCCCGTCTCCATCACGCCGACCTCCACCTTCTCCTCCGTGATAGGAGACTGTAGGACGACGATTTTCTCGCCCCACACGGCGCAGCCCCCCTCGAAGATACCGTCGTAGGAGACGCCCAAGAGGTTGGCCACCTGCTCGACCTCCAAGCGCCTGCTTCGCCGCTTTGCTGCGTACTCAACCGTAAACTCCGTCAGGTTGTACACGGGCACATCCGATGATCTATCCACGTACAAATGAGCTCCCCGACGGACGTTCGGGCCCAGCTGTTCGGCGTTCGACGGAATCGTCGGCCAGGAACAGCCAGGGTAGGCATCCCCGAAGTGGAAACACCCACGACGCATAATTAATACCTCATATGCCTGCCCTAAAAAAAGGGACTCCCTTGCATCACCCCGCATATGCGAACCCGGAAATATCCCCACTGGGTACTCTGGACTGAAGCAAAATATAACTGAGACTTCTGTGCCGTCGTCATGCGGGCTCTGCAGATCAGCCCCGGGCAGCGTCAGCAACGCAGACATCCCACCCTTTGACTTACGAATTACTTCGGGTCTCAAGGTGGTGCGCTTCCACCCAGGGTTTGAAATCAGCTGCCTCCCTACCTCCGCAATCATCCTCCCCAGAAAAGACTTCGGATCCACGTCTCCTATCCACCTACTACTCTCAAAGCGTGCATCCCGGTCCTCTGCATTCAGGTCGGCGAAGTTATTGAACCACTCCCCGGTCACGCAATTTTCGTGCTCCTCTGGGGAAACTTCGACCCCCTCAACCCGTGCCACACAAAACCCTTCCCTTTCCATTTCCCTCTCCCACCCTTCCGGCATTACCAACAGCATATTGGACAGCCCGTCCTCACCTGGCGATGGAGTCTTCTCCACCACCGCCTTTGCGTCCGTGTTCTCGCTCAGGGTCTCGCTTTCCGACTCCTCCACCGACAGGATGCTCTTGGCTATCTCCTCGATGCTTTTAAGATCAATCCGCGAGATATCCCCTCGTGTTGGGGCTGCAGCTGCTGGGACTGCTGCAGCTGGGGCGGCTTTTGTTGGGGCGACTTCTGCTGAGGCTGCTGGTGGTGGGGCTGCAGCTGCTGGGGCTTCTGCTAGGGCTTCTGCTGGGTTGATGTCTGCTGGGGATGCTGGTGGTGGGGCTGCTTCTGTTGGGGCTTCTGCTGGGCCGACTTCTGCTGGGTCTGCATCTGAATCTCCTGAGTCTGCTTCTCCTGAGCCTGCTTCTCCTGGGTCTGCATCTGAATCTCCTGAGTCTGCTTCTCCTGGGTCTGCTGCTACTGCGGCTGGACTTCAAATCGTGGCTCGACCCGCATGTGAACGATCTGTTTGGTGGCCATGCTGGACGAGACCGTAAGGTGCATGTTTGGTGCTTTTACATCGCTCCGGACAAGCTCACCCGAGCGAAGTACAAGTTTGGTGACAGGTTCGAGGAATGGTTACCAAGTGGCGTGGACGAGGATCCGAACCTTGGGCTGCTTATTTGTAAGAGTTACCCCGACGTCGACTCCGCCCCGGACTACATGGACAACCCGGAATGGAAGCGCAAGGGGCAGGGAAACAAGGTGTTGGACATGGAGAGCACAACGAGGAGCTGTCTATTGGGACTCCGAGCTGCAACCCCAGAGCTTGTGAGCCAGGAACGACACGAGGAATTGAAAGCAACCTTCCCCTTGCCTTTGAAGGTGGAAGCCGTGCGAGAGCGACATCCCGAGCAATTACCTCCGAAGTGGGACCTCCCACTGCTGCTGACACGTGCGCATACCCGCGCATCTACAGTCAAAAGCAGTGGGCTCTTGAAGACGCGGTATGCTAAGGCGGAGCAGTTCAATGTATGTTTCGACGGCGTGACGCTTCAGAGACAAGCGGTGGAGAAGGAAGGCCTGAAGCATATTGACGTCAATGAGGTGGTGGCTTTCATGCGCGAGGCCAAGTATTGTACTGAGCTGATTTCCAGACGGTAAGACGACCGTTTACCTGCCGTGTGTAGCTGTATTTGGTCGCACACCGTCCTCTAACTCAAATTATGCATACGCAGGTACGAGGATAAACACTTACACCGAGTGTTATCTGAGCGGAAGGCTGAACTGCGGGGTCTTACGACCAAGACCAAGAAGTTGGAACGCCTGATCCAGCTTTTGAAGGCAGAAGATGCTAGTGAAGAAGCTCCCGCAGTTCGTGCAGAGGCAGAGGAAGATGCTGAAGAAGCTCCCCCAGTTCGTGCAGAGGCAGGTGTGCGTAAAGACAACGGAAAGAGGAGCCGGAGAGGAGCTCCACCTGCTGCTCGCAAGAGGTTTTCAGGCGCACAAAGGCAAAACAGGGCGCGCAGAACTTCACCCGCCTCCGAAGGCGACAGCGGTGATACTGATGTCGAGATGGATCTTGCCACTCGCAGTCGGAGTCGGCAGGCTGCAGCGCGCAAGAAGAAGCCTGGAAAGCAGCCAAAACGGCAGAAACA
This sequence comes from Cymbomonas tetramitiformis, assembly GCA_001247695.2. Lineage (NCBI taxonomy): Eukaryota > Viridiplantae > Chlorophyta > Pyramimonadophyceae > Pyramimonadales > Pyramimonadaceae > Cymbomonas > Cymbomonas tetramitiformis. Next base: position 56,385 of record LGRX02026812.1, on the reverse strand, counting down.
GCCCAGCAGCAGTGAGGGCACGGATGATGGCGACGATGAGCACTCCTCCGGTGTTGACGAGAGCCTATATGACCGTGGGATTCGTTTGGCATTGCAGAAGGAACAATTGCCAGCCGACTACCAGTTCGAGGACTTGACTGTGGGCAGCTATGCCGTGACCGTTGCAGGCGGAGAAGCCAGCGACAAGTGTTGGTTCAACGTTATGCTCCCGGGCGGCGGTAAGTCACTCCCACTCCATTTCGTGGAGGTGGTGGGGCAGCATGCCTCACGGAAGGAGATAACCTGGCAGTTCTGGTTGCCAGCACAGTCACGGAGAACGTTCGAGACGATAGAACAACTCTGCGTGGCTGGAGCTTTCGTACGGGGTCCCCGCACCCTTCGCATGAAGTCTACATTCGACGTGAACGAGCTGTTGACATGCTGGGATGAGACCGCAAAATCTGGTGTTCAAGGCGGACTTCCAGGTGGTGAGGAGAAAGCCGAGCTTTTAAAAGCACTGCTGGAGAACTCTGAAGAGTAAATATGTGCAGTCAAGAGTACGTATGTGCATGCATGCACACATGTGGTTGTGCTTACACCCTAAATTGGTGTTACCACTTAGGGTTTCCCCCGTTTGAGGGCCATTTGCTCCTGAAATCTGCACGGAGATACAAGTGCTTGATATTTTATTTGTTCATATATGTTTTATGGCAAACTACATTACAATATAGCACGTAACGGGTCCATTAGCAAGAACCTTTACATATGTTACCTACCCTTTGTGAATACGCGTGTGATAAAGCATAGGGTTTGGGGAGGGTTTTGGCATAATTGTGCTGAAATCGATGAAAATATCAAACATACGATAAATTGGTGCATATTTCCCTTTTTACTTCCATTTTATAACCTGTAATATCGACCTAATACCATATGTGGATTTTTGGCACACTCCTCAATATGCATAAGAGTCACGCGTAAGAATTCTGAAAACCCCGCCTCGTACGATGAGAAAAACTTCCAAAATTATAACCACCCTATTTTTTTAGCATTATATATCGAAAATAGTGTAAAAAACATCAAAACAATGACCTCCAAAAAATCTTCCAATTCAAAGCGTATCTTCCAATTAAGAGCGTCCGTCGTTCTTGTAATCAAAGTCATTTTGGTATCAAACGCCGAAAACACGAATTTTGCATCGAAAATCGCGAAAAACAAGCCATATCATTTCTTTAGGGTAATATCATTTTCCTCGAATTGCTTGTTTCACTGACATATTCGTATTATCCGGGTTTCCGTGGTGCATGATAAAAGCACCCGGCCGGACTGTTCACAGAGCTTAGCCTGTTTTGTTTTACCCGAGCGGAGACCTAGCTCCCGCAGGTTATGCGCCCATATACTTTCCTAGTAATTCTGGTGTTGTTCAATCAACTGCTTTTGTTCCTACGTTCTCTTCCGTCATGCTCACTGATCCCCCTGGCCCACTTGGGTCTGGTGGTGTCCTTGCTCCGGATGCTGTTTCTCGATTTACTTCGGACTGCTTTGTGGTTTGGAATCCGCCCGCTGAACTCGGCTCTGCCGACCAGTTTTTTAGTGGCTAGTGCTTCATATATGTTATCCTGGAGGTTTGATAAGCCTTAGCCGCAGTGGTGGGTTGTACCGGGACAAGTCCCCGGGCACCCAGCTACAATATTATCTGTTTCCAGTGAAGTTGAGTAGCTGTTTGTTTGTTATTTGGTTTGCTCCGCTTGCCTAGCTTTAGTTGCTCTAGTCACAGCTCCGGGTGGTGTGCTGGACTTTAGGTTCAGGGCTGTTATTATGGGCTCTGATAGCCCCTAGCCTGACCCGTCTCTGTTCGGAATTGTGACACCTCTAGTAGCTAGGGTGACAGTACAGAAGTACTGTACTGTCACTGACATATTCGTATTATCCGGGTTTCCGACTTTCCGTGGTGCATGATAAAAGCACCCGGCCGGACTGTTCACAGAGCTTAGCCTGTTCTGTTTTACCCGAGCGGAGACCTAGCTCCCGCAGACTATTTTCGACGTTCTGGTGCTCTGCATTCACCAACACCCGCGTTACTCCGGTGATTAATGCCCAACCTGAGCTGAGCAAGCGCATGCCCCCGCGTCGGAAAATGCATAATGGGTGATAATGACCATTTTTTAGGTTTATAAAGTCACTAAACCTTGTAAGAGGCAAAATTAGTATAAAAAATATTTTTTCATATTTTGAGATTTTTCCCATCTGAACGGGCCGGAAATCGTTGTTTTTGGGCTGTGTTCGCTTAGCAGGTGGTTGTAGGGTATGTAATACCTGTTACGGATCGAAGATGAGAAGACGCCCGCAGTCGCGATGTTGGTACGTCATCGTCGATGTCACGATAAATCCTCGATCGGTAATCATCTGAGTTGTACGAGTACCACTAAAATACGCGAAGATAGCATCAATAGCTTCGCGTAGCTCAGTGGTCAGAGCGTCGCACTAGAGAAGCGAACGTCGCGGGTTCAAATCCCGTCGTGGAGTATTTTCGCCCCACGACGATATACGATTTTACCCGGCTCGTACAACGAAAATCCCCGTACCGATTTTCAGACCGTGCCAATACCCATGTTTTGAAGGTCTCCCAACCGCAACACGACTTTATTAATGTAACACCCCCCCGCCACCCCTTGATCATCACCTGCAGTGACCGCCCTTTTAACATCTGCAGTGACACCCCCCCCTTTGATCATCACCTGCAGTGACCGCCCTTCTATCATTTGGGGAAATAATTCTCTGAGAGATTCACCAGAGCGGAGATCTCAGGACGTCCACCAGCGTGGGTAGCCCTGGGCTTCAGGGGCCAGTCATCCTTACATATTCACCGAGGGTGCGCCTGCGTGAGGGCTTGGGCACGAACCTGATGCGGCCGGTCGCCCTGTGCCGCGCGTAACTGCCGCCCGTAGCATCCTATGCAGTGTGGTAGCTACCTCCGGGGAGACTGCCTCGTGACGACTGTGCACCTTCTCCCTCCCTCCTCCCTCTCTCCCAGGAGTCCGCTGCGCTTTCCCTCACTGCGCCGTACCCCCTGATCACACCTTGCAGTGGTGCAAGATATGTAGAGCGGTTCGGCATCTCCTCCGTGTTGCTGTCTGAAGTGCAAGGCACTTGTAGCGGTTCTGGCATATGGGTATAGCAACACAGTAAGCTGGACGCGGAATGGCGGAGATGGGGTAGATGGGGTGGCGGACACAAATGGGGCAGTTGGACCAGATGGCGCGGGAGACTCATGATGGGGCAGATGGGGCAGATGGGAGTAGCCGTAGGACGCGTGATGGGCGACAGACGGATGGGGTAGATGGCTCTGGGATCACCCGATGGGGATGTAGATGGCGTGGCGGACATGATAGATGATGCGGCAGATGGCGTGGCGAACAAAACGCATGATGGTAGATGGCGTGGCGGACACGGATGGGGCCTGGGGTAGATGGCGTGGCGGACATGGGATGGGGAAGATGGGTTAGATGGGCCGATGGTGGCGGACACAAAATGGGGCAAACAGGTAGATGGCGTGGCGTGACGCGTGATGGGGCACAGAGATGGGGTAGATGGCTTCGGGATCATCCGGGGGGCGTGGTAGATGGCATGGCAGACACGTGACGGGGGAGATCGGGTAGATGGCGTAACGCACATGCGATGGCGCAGTTGGGGCAGATGGCGTGGCAGACACATGATGTGAAAGATGGGACAGTTGGACATGTGATGAGGGAGATGGGGTAGATGGCTTGGGGGACATGTGTCGGTGGAAATGTGTGACTGACACGAGATGGGGCCTCGGTCAGACGCCGGAGGTCGGGGCTGTGGAGCATGCGCACCCACTCGACGCGCGGCAGACAGTTGCTGGTACACCATGCGGATCATATTTTCGCAATGCGAGCGCAGTCACGTGATCTGTTACGTGTTTCTAGGAGGCCTAAACAGATCTAAATACGGCGACGGTATACGGCGACGGCATACGGCGACGGTATCCCATATGATATATTCTGCTGACATTGACTAATCGATAAGGAAGCAACCGATGGTTGAGGGTAAACCAATGTGCGTTTGACATGCGCAAATAGGAATCGTCCATGTCATACCTCGCTGCATCAAATCTCATCGGGAGCTTTTCTGACTCACTTTCTACTTTATTGGCGCGTGGGATGCGGGAATCGGTGATGGGCACTGCCTTGCGGACAGCAGGGACATGGACGGGGTGTGTGGGAGGGGTTCCGGGTAAAGGATGATGGGGAACAGCACGAGCTAAGAGTAGAGTATGACTCACGTGGGGTAGTGTCTATAGAGGATATTTCCCGAGCGGTTGCGCACGCGCACGATGAGATGCGGGCGACTGTAGATCCCTCTCGCAGCAATGGTGTTGTATGCGGCGGCCATCTCCAGTGGGGTCACCTGCACCCGGTCATATAGCCTTCAGCCTGCACATGCCCTACAGCCTGCTCTTCGCACCCAGCACATCTCCTGGGGCCGGTTGTGGCTTCGCATCCGGCCTCCACACGAGAAGGTGATACCCTATGTGTGCTGCACACTCGGATCCGCATTCAGCGGCTCGCACGCCTGACATGACTCTCCACTCAAGAAACCCCACTGCGAGCCTGCTAGCTCCACTGAAGGCCCTCCAGGTACGCCCTCCCCTCTAACTCACCGGAAAGCCCTGCGAGTGCCCTGCGCCCCGCGTCTGCATGCCGAACAGCACTGCCAAGTGCCGTATACATCCAAGCTATCCGACCTCGTGCGCGTTGGAGACTGCCCAATGCAAATGAAAGCATTAGCGTGGAGTATCATGTGGATCGTTGACGGCTAAGACAGCACGGCCCACACAGACAGCAATCCAACTAAGGCCGCAATTAGAAATCTACTTAGCTGCGCAAGTTTCCTGCAGGTTGTGTCTACTGCCGGAGATGGGCCGTGCAGGGAGGCCTGGGCAAGCTACGTGTTGCCCCTCGTTTCCGCAGATGTGTGACAAACTATGGAGCACGTTGCGAGGAACGCAACCCTGCGGCTTCAGGGCAAGCCCCCTTCGTTTCCACCCTCAGCCAACAGAAGAGCCAGTGGGGTGCAGAAGTGCGGGCAATTGGGAAGATGGTGGCGCGCACACCTCGCATGCCCCCAGCGCCAGCGACAGCGATGAGGGAAGCGAACTCTTAATGCCCAGTTTGCGCGCCTGCATTGCTCGTACCCCGCCGGAGCCGCTCAATCAGCTTTGCTGGGCCGCCGACTGCCGTATGCAGAAATCCGACGTTAAGCCTGCCCGGAGGATCGGTCCCAGACAGAACATCCTCGTTGGAATATGGCTCAGTTGCTTGATCGAGATCAAGTGCCGTCTTCGATGTCAAAGCTCAACCATGGGGTTCATCAAGCATCGGTGCTCACACTCCACTGCAGGCAGTGGCACCACCGTAGCGAGTTGCGACTCCCTGTGCTTATAGCATGAGCATCATCACTTCCCAAAGACCTTTGTCCAGCATCGGACGGTGTCCAGGCTGTATCAGTAATCTGTAGCAGTACCTGTTCCCGCTGGGACTGCTATTACATGCCCTTATCGCTGACGTGGCACGATCTGTCACTTTGCCGCCGTCCTTCCATGCATCTGATTGGTTGATCAAATAAATGCGCCCTGCCCTGCCTACACACGATGCCCTCTGATTGAGGCCCACCTCTTCCCCTCGCGGTGGGCCCGGCTCTGCAGTGTGTCAACGTGCAGCCACGGAGGCAGGTCATGCACCATGCCGCACTACAATATAGTCTTCCAAGCTACGGCCTGGGGCGTGATTATATGCCAGACACTTGATGTGAACGACTGCGATGTAGAACAGGCACGCGCAGCGAGGACGCGGAAGGAGTCGGCAGAGGACTCACCATCTCTATGACGCTTTCAACGCCTACCATGTCACAAAGCTTCACCGTGGGCACGTTCAGGCTGTCGACAAGGCTGTCGCGCATGCTCACCGCACCGCGGAAACGTCGGCTGCACCGCCCCCCCTCGACCACTTCATCCAGGCCGTCGCCCCCGACCACTTCATCCAGCCGTCGCCCTCGACCATTTCATCCAGGCCGTCGCCCCCTCGACCACTTCATCCGTGCCGTCGCCCCCTCGACCACTTCATCCAGCCGTCGCCCCCTCGACCACTGATCCGTGCCGTCGCCCTCGACTACTTGAGATCCAGCAATGCCCCTCACATCCGTCGCCCCCCTCGACATTTCATCCGTGCCGTCGCCCCCTCGACCACTTCTTCATCCAGGCCGTCGCCCCCTCGACTCACTTCATCCTTGCCGTCGCCCATGCTCACCGCTCCTCATCCAGCCTCTGCGGCGGTGCTGGGCACGGTTATGAGTGCATCACGTCACCGCGTCTGAAGTGTGGCCACCAGCGCGGTGTGAAGCACAGCCCACGCCACACGATATTCACCAGATGGCATCGCAGGAAGTTTGTGTATATGCAATGTTGCTACATGAAGCTCATGTGTGGGCGCAGGGGAGAGGTGGAGGACTCATCTAGCGTCAAGCCAAAGCCACACGATTTGATAAAGGTTTCCACATCAAAGATTGAAGCACGCTCTGCATCAAATACCAACATGACTTTGCCTAAACATTGCAGAAGTCCTGGCGCCTTGACCCAGGGGGGCAGCTGTGGTTGGTCGCAGCGCAATGCACCTGTAGTTCTGCGGCTTGTAGTCCGCGCTGCCCTCCACCTCAAAAACCACCTAAAAGCCGCCATGTCGCCCCCCTCCAACTCAAAATCGGGTAAAGCTCGCCGCATCTTACCCCTCAGTCAGCCCAGCACCGCGGCTACCAACCTTGTGAGTCGATCAGTCAATCGTGCCCTTTTTACGCTGCCTTCCATATGTCTGCAAAGCATAGCTGCGGGCGCACCTCCTCGTCGCCGAGCTCTGTGGAGGGTGACACCATGCCGCTGTTCAGCGCGGCGAGATACACGAACGGCTTGAAAGCACTGCCGGGAGAACGCTTGGCCAGCACCGCACGGTTGTAAGGGCTAGAGCCGTAGTTTCTCCCGCCCACCTGCCCGCAAGCCCGCGCCGCCCCCTCCACCACAGACCCTTGCTCAGCTGCTGGCGGAATACTGGCGGAGCTTGTCGGCCGAAGCTGTCGAAGCGCGAATGCCGCTGACAGGGCGGTAGCGTGCCATTCAATGAAACGCGCTGAAGGCAAGTCATCATATGATGTTTTGCGCTGTTTCGCGCTCATCCCCCAAATCTCTGACGGTCGCAGGGCCTCAGGGCCTCAAGGGCCTAGACCCTCTGCCGGTCGCAGGGTCTCAAGGGCCTAGACCCTCTGCCGGTCGCAGGGCCTCAAGGGCCTAGACCCTCTGCCGGTCGCAGGGCCTCAAGGGCCTAGACCCTCTGCCGGTCGCAGGGTCTCATGGGCCTAGACCCTCTGCCGGTCTCAGGGGCTCAGGGGCCTAGACCCTCTGCCGGTCTCAGGGGCTCAGGGGCCTAGAGCCTCTGCTGGTCGCAGGGCCTCAGGGGCCTGCACCCTCTGCCGGTCACAGGGCCTCAGGAGCCTGAACTCGGCCTCGCACCCCTGCGGCCCGGATGCGGTCGAAGAGGAGGCCGAGTAACGCATGCTCAGGATGTGGAGCGTGCAGAGGCCTCTCGCAAGTGAGATCACGCCCGGCTACAAAGAAAAGGTTTGGTTGTAGATATCGCTCTGTAGACATTGGCACATTGGCTCTTCAGACATCGTCCAAGCCCCACGTGGCTTGCAGGCCAGCGCTGCAGGCTCACGCAGCGTGCAAGTCAGTGCTGGAAGCCCATGTGACGGAATCAAGTGGCTTGCAGGCCAGCTCTGCAGGTCCATGTGGAGTGCAAGTGAGTCCTGCAAGGCTTCGTGGCGTGCCAGTTAATCCCGCATGCCAACGTGGCACACAGGCCCTCTACAGGCCCAAGAGGCGGGGAGTCCAGCTCTGCAGGACCGCGTGACGTGCTAGTCAGCACTAAATGCCCGCGTGGCGTGCAGGCCAGCCCTGAAGCGGTGTGCTACGGAGGGGATGGACGGGAAGCTGCACCAGTACACGCACAGCACCACTCACTGGATCTGACGCCACAAGCGCTGCCTCACCCTTCTCCTGCAGCAGAATTCCCCGCTACCCATCACATTTTCGCAGCAGCACCATCTCTCATCCTGTGCCAGCACAGCGCCGTGCCGGTGACCCTGTTGAGACTTGCGCACTTTACTGCGCAAACCCCAGGACTTGACACGCTGGCAGGTTCAGCAAAGGAGGCCTTCTCCCTGGCACCCTATCGTGGATGGCGCCCAATCACGGCAGGGGCACACAGAACCTGCAGGTGATCTGCTGACCCCAAAATCTGCTGGCGAACTGCACAGTGTTACAGCTAGCCTCTGAATCTCCGCCTCCTCCTATAGCTGTCATGCTCTCATCACAAGGTTACCAACCGAGCCTGGCGCCCCAAACAAGCACGAAGCCTCGCCGGGATTGAGAAGACCATTGATCGTGCCCATTGAGTGGCGCTCGCCCTGCCGTGGCACTCCGACTGCAGCGCAGGGTTCCCGGCTGGCGCGCAACACCGCCTCGCAGCAGTCATGCAGCTCTATGAGCGCATCCACGTCAACTGACCTCTCCATTGAACTTCGTTTGGCCGTCCTCCAACAGCAACTTCTCGGCACGCTCCTGGTCCCAATCGATCCTCCAGGAGACGCGTCACAACCTTTCCAGGCTCAGAATGGCGAGTCATACCATTCCATCACCTTTCATCCCGGCATACTGCATCAGGCGCAGCCTCATGTCGGGGTGAACGTCTCATGCCATGCACAACCATGCAGTCCCGCCGTTGTATCAGGTTCTTGGCCATGTACTGCACGCTTGGGCGTACAAGACTCACCGACTCGCAGTGAAGGGTCATGAGTACTCGGGATCCCCCTACTCGCAGTGCTGGGCCATCATCAACCGGGATCCCACCTGTAGGGTGAGGTCAAGGGTGGTATAAATCTGCAGTCCGCCATCACGCGTATTGAGCTCCGGGCCCACCAGGTTCTGGAGCTGGTACAGCACCTCAGACACAAAGTACGGCGCACGGTAGGGTGCCCCACTCATACGGCGGAGCCTGTGTCACAGAACAGAGCCTCAATTTCCCATTTCAGGATCCGGGAACCCTTCGATGCGTTGCTGGGCGCTCCTGATCCAAGCCCCCAGTAACATCCCTCGTGTGCGCAGGTAGCCAGCCGTGCGGCGGCGGCTTTCCAGCACCAGTAGTGCAAGGCGTGCGACACATTCCCCAGGTGAGAGGCATGAGCCACATTCCCCAGGTGAGAGGCATGAGACACATTCCTCAGGTGAGAGGTATGAGCCACATTCCCCAGGTGAGAGGCATGAGCCACATTCCCCAGGCCACATTCCCCAGGTGAGAGGCATGCGGCCCATTCCCCTGGTGAGAATATGATTCCTGTCACCACTGTGATTTCAGGGAGAGGGTAAGATGGGCGACTCACTTGGCCTCCTCCTCGGACTCATCGTTGACTGGTAGTCACAGCGCCTCCATCCCACCCTCCTCTTCAGCCCCCCATCATGCGGTACCACGGGTTCACCCCGCGGCTTACAATCGGGGCAGCTGCGTTGGGCAGAGTCTAGGTGACCTGGCAAAGGAGTAATCGTAGGGAAGAATATATTTGGATGAGCATGCTTGCCCGGGACCGCACAACTACATGAGCGGCATTAACTGCCAAGGCCCAAGCGAACACGTGACTACATGAGCGGCATTGACTGCCGAGGCCCAATTGACTGCGCGGCTACTTGAGCAGCGTTGGCTGCCATGGCCCAAGTGACCGCGCAACTATATGAGCAGCATTGACTGCCGAGGCCCAATTGACTGCGCGGCTACTTGAGCAGCGTTGGCTGCCATGGCCCACGTGACCGCGCAACTATATGAGCAGCATTGACTGCCGAGGCCCACGCGACCATGCGAGTGACAGGCAAGACCTCTGCAATATATGGCATCAGAAGTCACCAGGGTGCTCAAAGCCGCTCCAGGGCTCGATGCGGGTCGTCTTGGCAGACTCGGAAAGGATCCATCATTAAATGAGACTCGTCATTGGATGCGGGAAATTCGGGGCACCGGGGCCAGGTCACGGGAAGCCTCTGCTTCGCAAGCTGTGAGCGCACTTTGAGGGGATAGAGCAAGAGTATCTGGAAGGGGGCTGTTCAGCACGATCTCGGCCTCCTCGGCCTGTTGGCAAAATCCACTCTCCGGATGAGCCACTGCCACCGTAGCCTTTCTGAGTGGAGCGAGGCAGAGATGAAATCATCAACCCGCCCGTTTGATCTGGCCCATTCAGCCTGTGTCGGGAGAGTTCAACAGGACTCCCGTTGGAAGAGGCAGATGAGCGATCTGTCCCAGAAGTCACGTGTTACATTCATGAATCCGGGCCTGAAGAGACATGCTTTATTCATAGATCTGTCCCAGGAGTGACGTGTTACATTCATGAATCTGTCTCTGCAGAGACATGCTATATTAATGAGTCTGTGTGTGAAGAGACATGCTATATTCATAGATCTGTCCCTGAAGAGACATGCTATATTCATAGATCTGTCCCTGAAGAGACATGCAATATTCATAGAGCTGTCCCAGGAGTGACGTGTTACATTCATAGATCTGTGTGTGAAGAGACATATTATATTCATAGATCTGTCACAGGAGTGACGTGTTACATTCATAGATCTGTGTGTGAAGAGACATTCTATATTCATAGATCTGTCCCAGGAGTGACGTGTTACACTCATAGATCTGTCCCAGGAGTGACGTGTTACATTCATAGATTTGTGTGCGAAGAGACATGCTATATTCATAGATCTTTCCCAGGAGTGACGTGTTACATTCATAGATCTGTGCCAGGAGTGACATGCTATATTCATAAATTCCGGCGTGGGTACATAGTGCACCCGGTCTTCTGTTTATCCTTGGATCGATTCCTTTGACACCCCGTTGCCACAGAAGACCGGCTGCACTATGTACCCACGCCGGGGATCAAAGGATTCAACACACACTTCGGGACACTCATCCGGAACCTCCGGAGCTCACTCGTGAAGAATGGGACCCCCTAAGCCTTGCTGGGACTAATGAGGCCCGCTGCCCTTGCACCATTGGCACGCCACTGCTGTGCCGCCAACGCCGACCCAACCATAACGTCCGCGCTGCCAAAGCTGTGTCTCCACTACGAAGCCTACGCACATGCCCACCTCTCCGCTCCCCGAGCCCCACATGGCCCACTAGATCCCTCTGCGACTGCCCCACCGGAACGCTGCTGTGCCTCTGAAGCCGACCCACCTCAAGCCCTGCGCACCCGCCATCGACTTGTGCTTGCCGCCCTCTACTCCCAGCACCATTACTGTGAGACAGAAGCCCCTGCACTACTGATCGCCTCGCGAGGCCACATCCCAATGGCACAACCCAATGGTGAGACGCATTCCCGGTCATTTATGATGGCCATAACCTGGACCTCGCCTATCATACAGACCGGGCCTTTCCACCATAAAGCGCCGCAAAAAGCCCCACAAACACCCACTGTGGTAACCCTTTTGTGTCATCCTATGGAATACAAGAGCTATGTTGAAAACAAAGTCTTGCCAAAAGACACATCATTCGGCGAACTGATGCAGTTGACTCGTGACGACTCCATACTTAGCTTTGTTGGCCAAGTACGAGTCATGTGCAGGGTACCTAATGACTCGGATGTCAGCATATTGTGCATCCAGCCTCTTGTCATATATGGCAGTCATAAGGCCTCTGCGCCTATTTTGCTTGATGGGTATGTCCATGTAAGGGAAATGCACACCCGCATGTGCCAAAGAAAGACTCAAAATGTGTTTGGGATAAATCCCTGCAGTGTCGAATTCGTTCAGATATAGATAGTCTTCCATATCTGGAATATTGAACGCTAACAAGTCATCAATGTATCTACAAACGAAAAGAAACCTGTGCGCGTCATGAAAATTCCCTGCCTCCACAAGTCTGCGCATGAACGCAAGCTCATACGTAAAACAGTAGAGGTTGGCAATGAAGCCCGCGCAGCTCGTCCCCATAGGGATCCCCACAATTTGTCTGTAGATCACACCCCCAAACTCGACAAATGTTCCATCCACCAACCTGCGAAACAGCTCAACAAGCCGATCCTCCGAGAAGAGCATCTCCCTCTCACCGTCCGCCCTCCGTTCATTGGTAACCCACTCAAAGGACTTATCTTTTCTAACAAGCAGGTACCTCACCCTCGAACTCCGAAATTTTCTTTGGAAAATGCTCTGAAAGAGTGCCGACAGCCGTTCCTGCAAATCCTGCAGACACAAGGTGGTGTACATGGAAGTGTAATCAAACACACAGACGTGCATCGATTCATCACGCTGTCCGCGGGGCCTGTTGCATGCCGCAGCCAGCCTCCGAACCTCCACCAAGTCCTGAATAATCCAAGACCCGCGACCCCTCGGCGCCCCCGGGATTTGAGAAATCACCTCTTTCCACAGGCTTTCGGCGTCAGCAGTCAAAGCTCGGAAGGCCACACTGAGCCATTTAGAAACTGGTGTAAGTGTTGCGCGATTGGCCCCCGCGACGAACCGGTAATCCACCGGAGTCTTGTGCAGTTTCACACGAATGTGAAACTGCGGGATCCTAGGCCCCCTCTGCGGGGCAATGGAATGAGCCCTGCATAAAGCGGTGCCTTCAACATTTATATCATCGGCCGACCGCTCCGTGGCCTTATAAGCTGCACCATGCCTAAGCTCACTCAGGCATTTCTGCATGTAGTGCTTCTTGCATACAAAACAGAAGTTACCAGCAGCCTTGTCAACCGTGGTGATAACGAAATCCCGCTGAACCTCCCGCAACCGACGCAAGTTCGAAGCCGAAAGGACCAACTGGGGACCGTTGCATCCACCCACGAAAGACCCGCCGCCCGCACTCGAATCAATCACTCCGCCCTAACCGCACTAACCCATTCAAAAAGAGCATAAGGGCCAGAGACACCTAATGCCTTTGACACTGAAAACCGCCATGCCTGCAAAGCCCGTTCCAGGTCCAAGAACGCCGCCTCCGGAAGACTACCCCCAGCCCCTAAGCCCTCATGAGGCCTAGCCCTAAACATCGTGCCCTTAGCCATAAGCGACTCAATGGTTGGGTTGTGTACAAGAGACAAATCAGTGGTCACCACATGCCCGCAGTCCTGGTCCACAAAAGCACGGTAACCACGCCTCCGACATGCACAGGCCCGTCCCATTATCCTCGCAACCTCAACAGCCGTCATCCTAGCCACCTGCCCAAAGTTACAAAACGACACCCAGACAGGAGCATCATATTTGTAACCCAACAATGGCTGTGAGACCCTTGCACGCACGCTCGGGGGCACCTTCTCAAGCCAAAGGTTGTCGTCAACAACAATCCTGTTGAACCCTAGCTTCTCGATGGCTGGGTGCAAGAAAAGTTGAACGATGAGAGACCTGAATGTGGCCCTAACACAGCGTTCGAGACGAAAGGAAGAGAAAACAGGATGGATGCCATAAGGGAAATCCGGTGTGCATCTTCAACTTCCCATGTCTGCGCATTAGAGTTAAAGAGGGCATCGTACATACGCCGTAAATTCCTGTCGGCATGACCCCGTAACTCCGCCTGGGAGAAGGAGCCGGAAGCAACCCTGCCGAGGAGGAACCTGACCTTCCTATCAAAGTCCCTAGACAAAAAAGTCCTGCCAACACAATCCGCAAGAGGCGCGGCCCTCCCTTGCCAGGTGCCAACTTCAGTGACCCGGTCAAGGTTCGAAACTCTAATCCGCTTGCCCCTCGGTGACTTCCCTTCCAAGCAGAATCCTGTAGGCAAAAACGCATGCAGAACTCGCTTCCAAAAGGTCTCACGTGGGAAAGCCGATTTAAACCCAGCCCTACCCACAGCAGTCTTGGGGAAGTGTCCCGCAATGTGCTCAATGGGGTAGACCCGAAACTGCTGCCAACCTATCCTAGCCATCTCCCTATGAAGAGGGTCACTCCCCTCCCCAGTTCTGAAGACACGCTTAGCAGCGCAGACGTGCTCCCTAAACCTCTGAAAGGCACTGTTAGTGGTCATTCCAACATATAGCCTGTGACTATCGCAGCTGTTATATATGACGTATATAACCTGAGTAGTCTTGGCCGGGCTCAATGTATCTGCTGAGGGCCCGTGCTTTGCGTGCAATCTGCGCAACCTCCGAAGTGTAGCACACGTCTGCATGGTATAATGCCACGCCGTCATCCGGGCCTGCCACAGACCATCCCTCCAGCAAAAGCTGGGAGGAAACTGCTCCAGGAGGGAACGTCTCCAACTCTCCGAAACAGGTATTGAAAATCTGGAAAAAAATAAAGCCATCAGCCATCGGGGACCTCCTTGCCCTACGGGCAGGTGGGGCCTCCACCAAGGGTGCCTCTACCTCCCCTGGCGAGTCCTCTAGCATAGTACCAGACATCCCCAAGACAAAAGAGTGCGCAAAGGGTGTCCACCCCACGTCTTCGGGGCCTCGTATCACAGTGGTTACCCCCTCACGGGGGCGGGCTGGCTGACCTACCAATCCTGTCGTAGCCGCCATTTAATTTGTACCCCGGAGTGGCTCATGCAGGAGTAACGACTATTACCTTCCCTCCGACACCACCAGAATCCCAAGCTAACGACCGACCGAAGGCCCCAAGTGGTGAACAAGCAACATCGCTCCGAAGGACGAGGTATCAAGCCGCAACCCCTTTCACAGAACGAAAGAACGGGCGACAAGCCGCACGCATGCAGCCCGCCGCCTTCAATAGAAGAGGTTAGTCCCGTTGCCAGCGCAACAAGACCCGGCGACAGATTGCAACACTGTAACGCGAAGGAATGGGAATATGCACCCCAAACCGGTCGCAACATTGCACTCTGCCACCCCCGAGTGCACAGACGGCAACGCCATCTGCTAACGCACCTGGTGCGGCATGAGATCGGCTAACAAAAGCCAGCCCATCATCATCCCAGCGGAAATGAGAAGCAAATCAAGAGCAAGACGGGGTCGAGACAAGATACCACAAACGCAAAAACACTAGCTGAGCACACACACACACACACTGAATGGCATGAGATCAGCTAACAAAAGCCAGCCCATCATCATCCCAGTGGATATGAGAAGCAAATCAAGAGCAAGGCGGGGCCGTGACAAGATACCGCAAACGCATAAACATCCTCAATCCAGATGCAAAACAACATGTAAAGATGGTACGATGGTCGACCGATCATCACCAAAACACCAATAGTTGTTCGTCCCTGGGTAACGGAGTAAGCGAATGTTGCTGGCATGCCCCCCAAAAGGTTCACGGTCGATGCTTGGGACCCGTCGGGCCATGGTTATGGTTATGCCATGAATGCAGTCACACCACACAGCATAGACACCCCATGTCTAAAAATGCGGGCACCTCGGTGCTCCCCACAAAAATCAAGGGAGGACACAGAACGTGGACGTCACCACCCTCTGCCTCTCCTTGCAGCAAAGGTAGACGAATCCACCAAGCTCTCCAAGAGGCAGTGCCTGCCAGAATGGCACCACAGGGACAACCGCCTTCCACAACCCTCTTCCATCTGGCGGCCGTCCCCGTTCACAGCGATGCGCCAGTACCTCACATCAGGTTAAAAGAACACACGTCCCCCGTCAGGTTAAAAGAACACACACACATACACCCGGTCAGCATGTGTTGTTTGATGTGGCCACAACGCGGCCGATGTCGGATGCACATCTAGGAGCGGCCATGATGGCCCCCGGGGCGGCGGCAAGGAGGGTGGAGGAGAGCAAGGTGGCTACGTATGGAGATGTCCGCCCGCATCACTTTGTACCGTTTGGGGTGGAGGTGTACGGAGGGCTAGGGCCCGCAGCACACGGGTTTCTTCAGAAGACGCAACAGTGTTTTCGGGAGCGGCGGTACAGGGAGGGAAGGAGAACAGGTTGATATCGACGGAGACGAGGACGAGGACGGAGACGAAGAGGCGGCACAGGGGTTGCAATGGGTTGGAAGCAGAAGTGGATTTGGTTGCTTTCTTTCGCACTCGCGCGGGGTCTCAGGGCTGATCATTAGGCGGGCGGTGGGGGTGCCCGTCCGGAGGTGCATGGCGGGGCGGCGGAGGGCGTGTAGAAGGGGGCAATGGCCCGGGTAGGGATCGTGGAGAGGTGGCTAGAGGAGAGGGGGCAGAGAGGTTGGCGCTGATGGACAGAGCGGGGGACGCGATCGGTGAGACTGACTTTGCCACACAGGATGGAACTAGCTTTGGGACGCAGGGCTCAGAGGGGACGCAGCATGACCGGTCAGGGCAGGCTTCCGGAGAGGCGGATGAGTCTGGCAGGATGGCATCGAGGCTCTTGAAAAGCATGGAGGGCATAAGGCAGGAGGCGGAGCACCTCCATACTATGGGAGGTCCCGGGGAGGGTCTTCCAGGAGGAGCGCATGCGGGCCCGAGCGGGCTGACCCGAGCGGCGTCGAGCGTTAAGGACATACTGATGGAGTGGGATGAGCTTTCATCGCCGGGCCTAGAGGGTGGGGTTTGGACTCAGGAACAGTATGGGTCCTCACCAGAGCAAGCCATGGCCTTGGCGGAGGAAGGACTGGCCACTTTGTTGGAGGCGAGCAGGCGGGTGGCCGGTCTTCTTGGGGGGGCGGGGGACATGGTGGGATCTGGTGCCGAAGGGGAGGGAGATGTGGGGGAGAGGCTCACAGATGAAGTTGACACAGGCCAAGCCCTTCAGAGCCCGGGGGCTGATCCCAGCAGCGATGACCACTTGCAACAGGTTGCACGGCAGCATACGGCATCCCATGAGCCTCCCCGCCCACGAGGCGGGGTTGCTGGCCGGGCCGGAACTAACAGTGAGCAGCTGATGGGAAGGCGACGACCGGTTGGTGAACTATTAGCCACCGGGAGGGCTTTGGACGCACGGGCAACTATGGGGATGGGACCCCAAGTAGGAACATCACAGCGTGGCAGTTACGCCTCAGATGTGGAGCGCATCGCTCAAGTTCGCAGGAACCTTGCGAGACGATCAGTAGTGCAGGGGCTTCTGTCTCACAGTGATGGTGTCGGGAGTAGAAGGCGGCAAGCACAAGTTGACGGCGGGTGCGCAGGGCTTGAGGTGGGTCGGCTTCAGAGGCACAATAGCGTTCCGGTGGCGCAGTCGCAGAGGGATCCAGTGGGCCATATGGGGCTCGGGGAGCGGAGAGTTGGGCATGTGCGTAGGCTTTGTAGTGGAGACACAGCTTTGGCAGCGCGGGCGTTGTGGTTGAATCGGCTTCGGCGACACAGCAGTAGCGGACCGATGATGCAAGGGCAGGGGGCCTCAGCAGGCTCAGCAAGGCTTAGGGGGTTCCATTCTTCATGAGTGAGCTCCGGAGATTCCGGATACGTGTCCCGGAATGTGTGTTGAATCCTTTGATCCCCGGTGTGGGTACATAGTGCAGCCGCTCTTCTGTGGCTACGGGGTGCCAAAGGAGTCGGTCCAAGGATAAACACACACACACACACATAGCTTTGGCAGCGCGGGCGTTGTGGTTGAATCGGCTTCGGCGACACAGCAGTAGCGGACCGATGGTGCAAGGGCAAGGAGCCTCAGCAAGCTCAGCAAGGCTTAGGGGGTCCCATTCTTCACGAGTGAGCTCCGGAGATTCCGGATATGTGTCCCGGAATGTGTGTTGAATCCTTTGATCCCCGGCGTGGGTACATAGTGCAGCCGCTCTTCTGTGGTTACGGAGTGCCAAAGGAGTCGGTCCAAGGATAAACACACACACACACATGCTTTGGCAGCGCGGGCGTTGTGGTTGAATCGGCTTCGGCGACACAGCAGTAGCGTACCGATGGTGCAAGGGCAGGGAGCCTCAGCAGGCTCAGCAAGGCTTAGGGGGTTCCATTCTTCATGAGTGAGCTCCGGAGATTCCGGATACGTGTCCCGGAATGTGTGTTGAATCCTTTGATCCCCGGCGTGGGTACATAGTGCAGCCGATCTTCTGTGGTTACGGAGTGCCAAAGGAGTCGGTCCAAGGATAAACACACACACACACACATGCTTTGGCAGCGCGGGCGTTGTGGTTGAATCGGCTTCGGCGACACAGCAGTAGCATACCGATGGTGCAAGGGCAGGGGGGCTCAGCAGGCTCAGCAAGGCTTAGGGGGTTCCATTCTTCACGAGTGAGCTCCGGAGATTCCGGATACGTGTCCCGATATGTGTGTTGAATCCTTTGATCCTCGGCGTGGGTACATAGTGCAGCCGATCTTCTGTGGCTACGGAGTGCCAAAGGAGAGGTGCAAGGATAAACACACACACATGCTTTGGCAGCGCGGGCGTTGTGGTTGAATCGGCTTCGGCGACACAGCAGTAGTGTACCGATGGTGCAAGGGCAGGGGGCCTTAGCAGGCTCAGCAAGGCTTAGGGGGTCCCATTCTTCACGAGTGAGCTCCGGAGATTCCGGATACGTGTCCGGATACGTGGAATGTGTGTTGAATCCTTTGATCCTCGGCGTGGGTACATAGTGCAGCCGGTCCTCTGTGGCTACGGGGTGCCAAAGGAGTCGGTGCAAGGATTAACACACACACACACATGCGACTCCTTTGGCACCCCGTAGCCACAGAAGACCAGAAGACCGGCTGCACTATGTACCCACGCCGGGGACGCCAGTTGTGTGTGTATATATATAGATAGATAGATCTGGCCCTGAAGAGTCGTGCTATATATATATATATATAGAGAGAGAGAGAGAACACTTGTTACTGTCTTGCAGATCCAGTGCGGCAGACCAATACAACAAAAAGCAGGTGCCGCAGCTGGGAAATCTGCCCCCTCTAAAAATTTCATGAACTCTGTTGGGGGTTTAGGGTTTGGTGGATCAGTCACGATTGCAGAGGGGGGAAGTGGGTGCAAGGTGAGTTCTGCACCTCGAGATGCCCGGTTGCGACCATCCGGTGCACCACCTGCTTCATCGCCTTTGTGCAGCCCTCCCCCCGCCATCACCATCGCTCAGCCCTCCCCTCGCCATCACTATAGCTCAGCCCTCCCCCGCCATCACCATCGCTCAGCTCCCCCGCCATCGCCATTGCTCAGCCCTCCCCGCCATCACCATTGCTCAGCCCTCCCCCACATCAAGAGAGAACGGGGCACACCTTATGGCATTCTTGTGGATGTCGGTAAGGGGAGAGGTACTCGGGCGCTGGAAGCAGGGCCGCCTGCGAAGACCCCACCACCCCGATCCTTAACCCCCGGTGCTGAGAGCCCAAGCATTGCTGCAGGGTGCCGGAGTCTGCTCACTTCGCACAGCAGTGCATCCAGCTGATTGCGGTCTACTGCCTTCTGAGTCTACTGCCTTCTGATTGATCAGTGGCAGTGGAGCATGACTTAGATCTGTGGCACTGCAGCTCTGCCGCGAGTCTACTGCCTTCTGATTGATCGATGAATCTGATCAAGAAGGGGAACATCGTTGGCCCCCAAAATAAGCCACCGGGACAGACCAGCAGCGCAGCCTCGCCGAGTTCAAGCTGAGAGGGCTTCTTGCGGAAGTATGCCGCGGACGCCGCAGCAATGCCATAAACCCCTGTCCATCGCCGCCTTCCACGACCATGTTACGCCAGAGGGGTGGGGTGGTCTCATGGGAACTGCAACACGTGTATTTTTGGGTCGCCACTGCACTGTGTCACTTCTGTGCAGTGTGGCGCAATGCGAGATCCAATTAGACATCTACGACCCCTGCAAAACTCTCCGGCACCCCTTGAGACATCTACGACCCCTGCAAAACTCTCCGGCACCCCTTGAGACATCTACGACCCCTGCAAAATTCTCCGGCACCCCTTGAGACATCTACGTCCCCAAACATCTGCAAAACTCACCAGCACCCCTTGAGACATCTATGAGCCCTGCCAAATTCCCCGGCACCCAATGCGACATCTACGACCTTTGCCAAATTCCCCGGCACCCAATGCGACATCTACGACCCGTGCGCAATTCATCGGCACCGACAAAGCCTGCAAAGCTTGGCATAGATCCTTGCCACCGCAATGAGGCAGTGGAGATCGCACCGTGCCCCCAGTACACGTTGTTGAGGTATGATTCGAGGAGCTTCGGCTTACTCACACGTTGCTCCAGCATCAGCGACATGATGATCTCCACTAGTTTCCGGGATACTGTCCGTGACTGCACAAACTTCCGGCACATCAAAATCGTGGAGGCCCAGTAAGCACGGCCCTTTGAGCCGGGACGGATCAAGTGTCGCACCCAGCAGGCAACATACGATACCGTCCGACAACTGAAGCATTCTCTCTTCAAGCCCCTGAAACCCTATTTAAAAGCTGACACGGCACAGGAGGTGTTGCAAAGTGGATGGCCTGAGAACTCTAGACAACAGAAGCGGACGAAGCATACACTTCGTTCCCGAACAGTCTGAGCTGTGCGAGCTGAAGATTCGACCTCTTACACTCTAGATTTCTGTCGAACTGATCAGCTCAGAACAAAGACTTTGAATCACTCTGCATAGATCTGCTGCTGTACGATAGCCTCCGAGCGACTGTCCAATCGGAATGACAAGCCGGAGCTCGGTATGAGCGGATGTGGGTGCACCTGGCTGAGTAGCAAGTTCTTCACGAGTTGCTGCGTAATTGTACTTCCGCCTCCCTGAGCATTACCGCGAGTAATCACCTCCCCCCGTCTCTGAAGCCCTCAGGGCGTTCTCCTCGAGACCATGCTCTGCCCAAGTCCACAGGATATGGTGACTGCGCTGCAGAGAGAGCTGGCTCGCAGCGCCTCAAGGGATGGCAGTGCCGGGTTGTGCGGCGCGGTCCAAGGTGGTGCACTCGCCTGCGTGCCGAAACTGCCCACTGCCCGGGTCAAGCCTCGGACATCAAGCCCGGAGTGATGAAAGAAGCGGTGATCTTCGCTTGCGACAACCGACTGCGCCCTCACACGTGCGAGCCGGCACTCACCTCGACCCTTTTCGGTTGTTGTCTCCGAAAGACAAGTGCCCTATTACTGCAAGTATCCACTCAATTGTGAGATCATCGCACAGGCCACCATGCAGCTTGCAGTTCTGTCCACATCCATGCTTCTGGCAGTCACTGGCGGCACACCCCGCTATCTATCATCGGCTGCTGGGATGTGGAGGCCATTTTCATCTGCGAGGAGCCAGTGGCAGCTTTACCTGCCACATGCGGTCTGACACTTCCGATAGGGTCACCTGCACCCACCAACCCAGCCGATGCTAGTAGATATTACCTACATCGCATCCCATACCTACTTATACTGTAACGACTCCGGACTCAAGTCACCCGCACTGTGCGCCGCCCCCGTGCGTGCTGCAAGGCACCAGATGCCCCGCGTGTGCTGCGAACGCGTCAAACCTCCGTCAACTGCAGTGCTCCCTTACTCCGCGATCCCTCCCAGTGCCAGCCCGTTGCGTGCGTATTTCGGCCCTTGCCCCCATATGGTTGACAGGAAGCGCGGAAGCAGAGAAACACGTCCGGACGTGTAGACCGGTTCAGTGGTTTCAACAACACAGCTTGGTACTCATCTTCTAGCAATGCCTTCGATGAAGAAGTTTACGGGGGAGTTTTGATGTCTTAAGCAATCCACGAGGAGCAACCAGCTCACGAGACTAAGCAACACAGACAAATTGACGCATTCTAAAAAATAATTCGGCGCGGGGAACCAAAAACCTGATCTGTGCTTATTAATGTGGCAACGACACGTCCACGAACGTCGTAGATAACTGTGGGATCACCAGCACTCCCTGCAAAGGGCAAATTGAAGTTAGTGGAAGCTCAGGAAGACTTTCAATGACGACGTACTTTCGCAGCTGAGCCCGAGAATACTACGCTTTGTCTGTGCGGAGTTCAAGTGCAGTGCCGTGATTTTGCGTGTTGTTGCATAAGCGAAGCGCGGAGCGATGCCTATTTCGCCCCTATCTTCTCGATGTACCTTCTCGTATGCCACACCTTCACGAGCCTCAGATATATGCCACCGGATATAGATGCACGGCGACTGATCCATACCTGCAAGTGATGGTTTACTCTCCTTCGGGTCTAGAAGATCGCGCCAACGGCCAATTGAATCAGGCTGGATTGAGGTCAGAAAGCGGTAGCTGCGACCACCATCAAGGCAGGCGATAACCAAATTGAAAGTGTAAAGGATGCAAACCCCGAGGGTATTTGCAACGCAGTACATAATAGAGCGTTCTTCCCTACCGCCTCTGGAGCATTAGTTCTTTAACTTCTAAAGTCAGCGAGACGATTGAGAAAACGACACGAGAAAAAGGACTTACAGATCAATAGCAGAGGCAAACACCAGCATGGCTGCACTCGTTATTGCGAACTTCTCCCAGTTTCCCATCTTCCGCTCAGTTGTACGCTCTTTACTGGAGCGGATGCAGCACTCCCATCCCGACGTTTTTAAGGTCCGACGAGAAAGCCCGAGCCTCCTCAAGCCCAGTTTTGTTGCGTGTTGGAGGTGATGCGAGGGAAGCATGGTGACTTGTTGTGTACCTGAGTAACACTCCGTGTACATATCACTGATTCATGTGCAAAAACGACTGCGAGTGTCACATTACTCTACGGAATAGTGTGTCGCGAGATCTGCTCTTACCTCTACTCGAAATATTCAAGCACGGACTGGGAGCAGAACGAATTGTGAAACCCGAAAGCTTGTTACACAGCGACTCACTATACGAACAAGTTGGTAACATATCCTCCAAGTGAGCGCCGCGTGATGCTGCCTCAAAAGAAGCGACAACCGCACGACGAAATCTTGCAGGACTTGTATTTTGTCGACACCCAACAGTGAAACTGTCCATGATGTGATCTTTGGTATATACTTTGCAATAATGATTGCGCAGTAGCAGCTCAACACGAAAATTCAAAACTCGCTCTACTCATCCCCCCCTTAGGGCCTAAAAAGCAACACCAGTTTCCCACAAAAAAATGCCTCATCCTGAAACTTTCGCTTTCTCGTGTTAAGATCGCTACCTCGCGGTAACTGTCATACAGTACGCGTGAAGCCATCGCCAACAGTCCATCCGCATGCCATGCCATGCCATGTCATGCCATGGCATTTGGCATTGCATGACGTGACGATGACGTGAATCGCATGATAGAGTCGTTTTCAAAAGTTTCGAACTTCGCATCAACGCATACGATGGGGCATCTTCAACATTTCTCAACCGAAGCTCAGCTGATAGATACTAATGAAACTTTGAACAACGCGAGTGATATTCTTGTGTTAATCACTTTCACGCTTCAGCACGACAAGTCAATCAGTTGACCTCTTCAGAGAAAGTTCCAAGGTATGCAAGCTGACCCGGAAAACGTCGAGAAGCCAAGCCCAAGCCAGGAAGGCGCTCCTGCCGAAGACGGAAACTTGGAAGGGACTCCAGAAGAAGAGGCAGCTCTTGAAGCTAGCCGCTTAAATCTGGAGGTATTTCCATGATATATGAGCTGACGTACCTCACACTGCTTTCAATTCGTGCTCCTTTGGTCGCGCTCAGCTGCTAGGGAGGCTCGTGCAGAAGGAGCTTCATGAAACGGAGGAGATGCTGAAGTCTCTCCAATCCGAACAAGCGACCCAAGTCAGCGAGCTAGAAACCCTGAAGCAAAACTTTCGCAGCGAACTCTCTGGCCTTCGCGCGGACTCCTGGAAATTAGCGGAGTTCGCCGAGCTAGAGCAGATGAAAAACAGTTTGCTGACGCCGTACGGTACTGACCCGGCCGAAGATACTGACGCCGTCCCACCAGATACCAGGTAGCGATTCCAACGCTGTGTCATCTCGCGATGTTTAGGTGCCTGACTTGTCTACATGTGAAGGGCGTTTGAGGGCGACCAACTTCTATGACAGCTGTCTCGGCAACTCCTGCCACTCGAAACATCTCCCTTCTGGCCGCTATTTCCTAGAAGCTTCTTGTTAGATATTCACAGCACAGTGACGTTGCTTCTTTTAAGATATCCGCAGCACAGTGACGTGGCTGCTTGTTAGATATCCGCAGCACAGTGACGCAGGATACAGGGCACGATTCTCCTGTAATATTCCTCGCAAATTTTCTAGTGGGGCAGCGGTACCTGCGTTCTGCCTTCCAGGTGTAGAGATGGGCCAGCCGCGCGTGGAGTCTATCGCAAGGGCAACTATTTATCTTTGCCCCATGGCATCGCGGGGTGTGCTTGTCAACAGCGCTAATGCGGCAGGCGATCCGTTTTTAGCTGAGCTCGACGCGGAAATGGCTTCCATACAAGCACAACTCACAGTAACCCCCGAAATGAAAACCTGCCCATTTCTCGCAATATTTTATTGCAGTTGTTGTTACCTTTCTCGCGAGGCTAGAGGGTTTGGCTTGGTATGGCGGGCGAAAGTTAGCCTCAGCGCACAAAGCATAGTAGCACCAAACTCGTTTCCGCTGTGCTTTCTCATTTGACAGTGTGGAATGCGCTGGTTTCGATGTGGGCTGCCCACAGGAGGCCCGAGCATCGCGAGATGAGATGGAGCAAAGGAAGAAGGAGCTGGCCGACGAGCTGCAAATGTTTGCGACAGCTATCACAGAAGAGGCGGACGGGCTATCAACGGTGAAAGAAGAAACTTAGTGAGATAGCAAAAGAGGCAAAGCAAAATACCAACCAGCATCACAATGGAGTCGTACTGGGGGATCGCTAGCTATCGTTGGGGTTAGTGAAATCGCTGAATCGAAAGCACAAGGTTCAGGGGCGGCTTCTGTTTTATGTTACAAGCTGTGAGATGGTTTGAATGGACTGTTGCTGCTTTCACTGCCTTGGTTTGCGGTAAACCCCCTTGTACTTTTCCGAAACCTGGCATAGTTATCCTTTGTTTTGAAGATCACATCCACGTTTACGTTTCGTGTACAACTTCAGCGGAAACAGCTGACGGCGTTCAGGAAGCTTGGTGCATAGGCTAGCAAGGGAGAAAGCCTGGGATGCCAGATTTTATCCTACGCTGAGGCGTCTCGTATCCGTTCGCCGAAGTCATCGAGGTTGAGCGAAGGGTTTTCGACCCAGGCCTGTCATGTAGTCCGTCAGGCGCCTGCAGTGAAGTGGACAGTCATAAAACATGGAATTATCCATTTTGAGCCCCACTCTCTGACAACAAATGCATAATCGTTGGGATGAATAGTTGACACGAGCAGGGGAAAGGGTAACATAACTCAAATCACTGGTCAAAATTGCAAAGTGGATAACATATACCTATTTGGTTGGGGATGATCTTTTCCGGATTTCTCCGTATCATTGATAAAAGAGATCAACCATAATGTCAAATGGCAACTGCAATATGGTTTTGCGGTGTTTGTTGTTTAATGTATCAGCGGTTCCTGTTCCGTGCTTTATGTTTTAAAGTAGAATCACGATGAATCAAGAAGAGCAGTCTCTGGAAAGTGCAAATTGCCCAGCACCATTGGTTAATCGTTCCGGCATACGCAAACCACACGATAAGCTTTCCTTACCCAGGGCTCTTGCTTATGAATTTCTTTG
The DNA here is from genome assembly GCA_001247695.2 of Cymbomonas tetramitiformis. Classification (NCBI taxonomy): domain Eukaryota; kingdom Viridiplantae; phylum Chlorophyta; class Pyramimonadophyceae; order Pyramimonadales; family Pyramimonadaceae; genus Cymbomonas; species Cymbomonas tetramitiformis. The sequence continues at coordinate 30,885 of LGRX02026812.1, read as the reverse complement.
TTCTCAAAGCTACATAATAACAAAATATGTTACGTTCTGCATATGTTGCGGAAGAGTGTTGGGATTGTTAACTAGTGAGAAGAGCTTTTCCCCAGTACACATCCTCGTTTTATGATGGCGGTTACCACGGATTGAGTTTCCCTTCAAGATTCGGCTCATTCTTTGCCACCCTGCTGTCAAACGGTGGGGTGTTGGGTCAAGCCCACTGCGCCACTGGCGTAAAATATGATAGAATCGGCCTCAGACTGTAGCAGCATGCTCGGAACCATTTCCGATAGTAACTTAACACTTAGTTAGAACCTATCTCTAGATCGCAGGATACCCAAAGTTTGGGGGTATTTTCTAAAAAACATTTTGGGGTTATGAATATGTTGTCATAGATACATTGAGTTTAATGTAACTTAGAATTTGTCCGAAAACGAAAATTTGCGGAAAACATCATGTGAGCGTTACCGTATGCCCATTTTTGAATTTTTTTGACGACATTTGATTAGATGGAATTATTTTCGTACCAGGGATTACCAAGGATACGATCGTTGGTAACCCCACTTAACTGCAAATCTAGTTACTGTATTGACGAGTCCGTAAGGGTAGTATGGTCCGTTGCCAACGACATGAATTGGGGCTTAGGATTCAAGTTTGTGATCATCTATTTATCCGAATATATCACAATTTATTGCTATCATTTTACTGTGTATATTCTAGCACGGAAATTTTCAACAAATATCTAGCCTCTCACAGCCGACGACATTTTCATTTCTCAAAAATTGCACCGCAGCAGGTGACCTTGACGGCGCCGTCAGTACTTCACTGGTTTCATTATGACTCTTGGTCCGTAATTAGCTTTTTCTTTTTGCACTATTTCTATTTGGTTTTTAATGTTTTCTTGTTTTGCCTGCTGCCCCGCTGTTTCAGGCGTACCTTTGCTGAATTTGAGTATGTGTTGTGATTTGTGTGTCTTCGTTTGGCGGCTTTTTGATTTTTCTATTCGTACGCAGGGCAGCGGTGCGTTGGCCGCATCGATCGAGGTGTACAATGAACGCTTTCCTCTATCCACATCCCATTGTTTGCGGTTTTTATGTGACGATTAACGTGACTGGTGTAAAATGGCATCTCCGAACAATAATAAACAGTCAACTTAATCTGACTAGCAGTCTTGACATCAACGCATGATACACCTACCCGTAGTCTACCGGTTCCGACTCGTCCAGCAGCAACATCACCGATGCCCGGTAATGATATAGCATTGGGAGTCAGTGTCTATTCGACAATTCGGCCAATCAGTATTCCAACGTGGTGAGATTAGTGGTAGAGGTCCTCAATGTGACTCAGCAGGGCCGCTTGCTGCGCACGCGGGACACGATGGCTTTCGTAATTCTACTGCATTTGAATGTTTTGCATGATCAATTTGTTCCTCTGGAACATTGGCGTATAGTCTAATAACCTATACTCCAATGATTTAGCAGCATCGTGTTAGCGATGATATTGAAACATCACCCATTCCCGTCGTGCGTGTTAATCTATCAGACTTTGCAAGTTCTACAACCAATGCTATGTGCCATATGCATTTGTGCTCTATTGTAGATGCCATTGTGACAGCAGATGGTCCATGTGGGACTTCGGTGATATGAAAAAAGGTGGCGATGCGCACACATTGCATATCGCATTATCCAACATCTTGAGCAGTGTGTGCATCAACATGGCATGCGTGCAAGCATCGAAGTCTTGTCTATGACTATGTCTATGGCTGTGGGGAAAAGCTTGTATCAGATCCGGCCTGCTCAAGGCTAGAAAGCTCTCTATGCACATAAACCACATCCCCCCGTCCAAATGAGTACTATGCATACTTTTCCAATAAGGCCGTGGTATCAGTCATCAGACATGTTCCCTATTAACACAAAGCCAAGGTATCAGACATCAGACATGTTTCCTAGTAACGCCAAGCCGAGGTATCAGTCCTCAGACATGTTCGCTTGTAACACCAAATCGAGGAATTAGTCCTCAGACATCCTCCCTGATTACTCCATGCCTGGGTATCAGTCCTCAGATTTGTTCCCTAGTAACACAGAGCTAAGGTATCGGTCCTCGAACATGTTCCCTAGTGACACCACGCCGAGGTATCAGTCATCAGACTTGTTTCTTAGTAACACCAAGCCAGGGTATCAGTCCTCAGACATGTTCCCTATTAACACCAAGCCGAAGTATGAGTCCTCAGAAATGTGCCCTATTAACACCAAGCCAGCGTATCAGTCATCAGACTTGTTCCCTAGTAACAAGAAGCCAAGGTAAGTCCTCGACACGTTCCCTAGTGACACCAACGCGAGGTATCAGTCCCCAGACATGTTCTCTAGTCACACCACGCCGAGGTATCAGTCCTCAGACTTGATTCTAAGTAACACCAAGCCAGGGTATCAGTCCTCAAACAACTTCCCTAGTCAGACATGTTCCCTAGTGACACCAAGCCGAGGTATCAGTCCTCAGACGTGTTCCCCATTGACATTAATCCGTGGTATCAGTCATCAGACACGTTCCCTAGTGACACCATGCCGAGATATCAGTCCTCAGACATGTTCCCTTGTAACAACAAGTCAAAGAATCAGTCCTCAGACAAGTTCCCTAGTGACACTAAGCCGTGGTATCAGTCATCAGATATGTTCCCTAGTAACACCAAGTCATGGTATCAGTCCTCAGACATGTTCGCTAGTGACACAAAGCCGAGGTATCACTCATCAGACAAGTTCCGTATTGCCATCAAGCCGTGGTATCAGTCCTCAAACATGTTCCCTAGTGACACCAAGCCAAGGTATCAGTCCTCAGACTTGTTTCTTAGTGACACCAGGCCGAGGTTTCAGTTATCAGACTTGTTTCTTAGTAACACCAAGCCAGGGTATCAGTCCTCAGACATGTTCCCTAGTGACACCAAGCCGATGTATGAGTCCTCAGAAATGTTCCCTATTAACACCAAGCCAGCGTATCAGTCATCAGACTTGTTCCTTAGTAACAAGAAGCCAAGGTAACAGTTCCCAGACATGTTCCCTAGTGACACCAAGCCGAAGTATCAGTCCTCAGACATGTTCCTCAGTGACATAAAGCCGAGGTATCAGTCATCAGATATGTTCCCTAGTAACACCAAGCCGATGTATTAGTCAACAGACATGTTCCCTATTAACACCAAGCCGAGGTATTAGTCATCAAACATTTTCCCTATTAACACCAAGCTAAGGTACCAGTGGACATACCAGCTCCCTAGTAACACCAAGCCGAGGTATCAGTTCTGTGTCATAATCCCTAGTGAGACAATTTCAGGGTTTCAGTACTCAGACATGTTCCCGAGTCACACCACGCCGAGGTATCAGTCCGCAGACATGTTCCCTAGTGACACCAAGCCAAGGTAGCAGTACTCAGACTTGTTTCTTAGTAACACCAAGCCGAGGTATTAGTCATCAGACATCTTCCCTATTAACACCAAGCCAACGTATCAGTCCTCAGACACGTTCCTTAGTGACACCAATCCGAGGTATCAGTCCTCAGACATGATCCCGAGTGACACCAAGCCGAGGTATCGGTCCTCAGACATGTTCCTCAATAAAACACAGTTGAATATAACCATCAACTTGTGTGGCGTGCCCTCCCTGTATACAGTCGATTCACTAATACGTCACACCTTGCGTCGACGTCAATGCAAAAACACTTTTTCATTTGCATTAGATGCGCATAGTTGCCATTTCCAAGAGCCCCTTGCGATGCACACTCACAACCTACATGCATCCTTGCCAAGGAGTAATATAAAAACAAAAAAATACAAGCTTGGAGGACCATTGCCGGGCATTACTGGTAGAGCTGGTGCAGCCGACGCGTGCGTTCCTCCACACGCCGGATCACTGAAGACTTCGCCACGGAGGGGGGTCCTGCTTAGAGGAATGCAGCAGAACATTCAATTCGTGAATGGCACAGAGCAGTGTGTCTGTCAATCCGCGAAGTGGGAGCTCTGTTGGCTCACCAAGCTGCCCTCATACCTGAGCGTTGCAAGAAGCAGGAAGGGCATAGCAAAGGATGAAGACAACACAAAGCGTCGACGTGATCGAATGCCTCCGTCGTCGTTGTCGGTCGCCACAAAAGTCAAGTACAAAGACGAAAATTCAAATACAAGATACTATGGTTCGTCGAGGGTTGCACCTGGCACTGATGGAGTTTCAGAAGGGCTCTGCCAGTTGTCGGTATGATGGGGTGGTTTCGTGTGTACCGGTGGCGTAGCATCGCAGTGCGCGTGGGTACTCAGTCGGCTGTGGTCATTTGCCTGAGCGTTGCTGCTACGATGCAGTAATGTGCTGGAGGGTACCCCTTTGAGCGTCCTCTCAGCCGGGCTGGCATTCTCGCCGTGCCTATCGGAGCTTGCACCCCTCAGCAAGTGCTTGCTGACACCTAAAGTATTGGCGAAGACACCCTGTCCCGTGTCCATGGCGGCCCCCAATGCCCGAGGGGCGCCATGGCGTCGATCCATTGCGCTCTGCAGGTCACGTGTTTCCTGCCGAATCCTCACCATCTCTTCGCGCATGACCTGCATGTCTGGCGGCGCACTGCATGCCATCCCAACGGAGCCCCTTATCATCTCATCCACCACGTGCCTACGATGAGCTGCAGATCTGCTGTCCGAATTTGCCTATATATCTGGCCCCGCAAGCAACCCTCACTGTTTGCACAACCGCTCAGATTGTCTCATCCGAGAAAGAGCGCCCAGGGCACGCCTCAGATAGACTCATCCGGGAAAGAGTGCTCCGGGCACGGCTCAGATTGACTCACACGAGAGAGAAAGAGAGTGCTCCGGGCACGGCTTAGATTGACAAATCCGAGAAAACGCGCTGCGGGCACGGCTCAGATGGACTCATCCGGGAGAGAGCGCCCCGGGCACGGCGTGGCACTCACCTCCCCTGAACGTCGTGATTCATCCGCAGCTGCATGCCCTGGAATGCTGCCATCGTAGCACCAAGCCCAGTCTGCATCTCGGATAGCGCCGCAGTAAGCTGGGTGATCTGTTGCTGCAATGACTCAGTAGCCGCGGAGGTTGTAGCGTCTGCAATAAGAAACATCCCTCCACAAACCTGCCAGGGTCACAACGTGCAGGGAACAACACTTGGAGCTCGGACTCACGGTTTTTAAACGTAAGAAGACACCATAAACGTGCGTTTGCAGCTGATGGCTGGTATATTCGGGGAATGGCAGCAAAGGGATACAGGCGTGGTCTTACAAAGCAAAAGGTGGTATATACGGGAATGGCAGCAGAGGGGCACAGGCGTGGGCTTGCAGCTGAAGGGGGGCATGTAGCAGGTGGACAAGCTCGCAGATATTCACACGAGGCGCAAGGGGTGCGCAGGCTCACCCGAGCTTTTGGCTGCGTGTCGTGTGTAAGCATCATTGCTTGTAGCGAGGGATGCCCCCGTGAGCAAGCCCGAAGGCTGGGACGATCCGGTGTGCTTCTCAAGTTCGGCTTGGCCCAAGCTTGGCTCAACAGGGGATGGCACTTGGACGTCCTGTGGCTGTTTTGTTGGGCTCTGTCGGGGGGCAGCTTCGAGCTGCTCCCTAAGGCTTGATACCTGCTCCGTGCCCCTCTCCTCATAGTATAATAGTATACTCAAAGAAAAAGAGTGAAAGATTTTCCACTTCACAAATTACGTGGGCCCATAACCTGTTAAGACTCTACAGGAGATATTCGCAAAAGCACCAACAATGACCAAATAGAAACACTTAATAGGCATTTTCGCCATGCGAAACGTCACGGACAGTTTCGCCCAATCATGGTTTACACCATTGATTGGATGAGCTATGCGACAGTTCGCGAGGTTCCATCCGCGTGTCACTGCATGTTCATAACGACTGCAGTGACACTCTATGATCACATGTCACAGTCTCATCGCAGACTACAAGGACTACTGTGACTCTCACCGATGAGAACTCCGGTAGTCCTGTCACAGTGTTACGATCCGCAGGCCAGATCTGATGGTCACGATCTGCACTTCAGGGTTCTAGTGCTAGATCTAACGGTATCTTAGGGTTTCTTCAGGGTTTGAGCATCCTGACCACTACAGAAGGCCTAGACAGGCATGCTTTATATCAAACTGATCAGCAGGCATTGCAGATTCTAATACTTAACGCCTGCTGACTGCCAGCTCACCTGCTGTGTTAGACCTTCGACGGCGCCCTGCAGGTCCAGCATGACGCCCTCCCGAATCTCCGTAGTCACCGTGCGCAGCTGACAGGCATAACCACCTCCCCGACTTCATCATTGACCTGGCCGTGCACCTCCAGATGGGGGGCGCGAGGGGGCGGGTGCGTTGCAGCTGTGCACACATCCCTTTGGCGTACCTTCTCCTCGATGCAGCGCAGGAGGTCCATCTGCGGACGTTGAGCCGAAAGGGAGGGGCTTGAGCTGCCAACCTGGGCAGCGTACGGCTCCCCCTCGCTTAGCACTCACGCATCAGCCAGTGGCCTGCGCCATGACCCAAGAAGTCTAACGAGCATATGATATATATTAACGGCCAGCATTCATACTACGGATACATGGCGTGATCCTAGCGGCATGTCCAAATAGCTCACCTGATTGGACCGCGGAGAGCTTGAAAGCCGAGGTGTGAGGTGCCTCTCTCTGCCCACATCGCCCTCCGGTGCAACGCCTGCATGGTTTCGAAGTGCACTGGCGGGCTCCGGGGTGGAGGCTGGGGGGTTGCACTCGGGGATGCTGCGCCATATTGAATAGATGCCGCCCCACCGTCCCAACTTAGAATCCCGCCGCAGTCATACACCTAAGACATCGCACCACCATAACAGCATTCCATTGAACGCCCCCCTCTGATTGCCCCATGGGTGACTGCTTGGACTTGGCGGTCCGGGGCAGTCCGCATCGCTATGCGAAAGCGGCATATCCTCATCGAGCAGCCATTTCTCGATGCTCTTCGTGCACAATCCAGGCCCGCCCTCGCCTCAGATCATCATGTGACTCCCCTGCCTCATGTAGACCGGAGCGGCAGATGAGATGACCCCTTCTCGAGAGAGCCATTGGGAGCGGGGCTTAGAATGTTTAAATTGGAGTGCAACAGAATTTTAGTGGTTTCAGACTTTTGGTATCCGTGACTCATGCTGCAGCAGAGCTGATGACAATGACGCATGTAGCGTGTAGCTCCGTGACTCTGAACAGCGAGGTTACAAAAGCCACGAACCGATACGCCTGATTAGCTCTGTTCCTTTTGCTCTTGCGAACAGGAACTTCACGGGTACTCTGTACCCTGTGAGGCACATTGCAAAAACGGATTTTGTATTTTTCAATGACTTGTTTCACTTGTAAACAGTAGAATTAGTTGTGACTAAACTACTGGGCTGTACGACCACGATCGACAGCAACGAGAGCAGTCAGTAGAAAAACCCGCGACTTCAGTAGATTTTTGTTTTTCTCTACTTCTCAACAATGAAGGGTGACGGATTAGACAGTGAAAATTCACCACCCCTCCCAAGGAAGCCTGACCCTCACGGACAGGACCTTCCTTCTCCCGATCCTCCTACGAGTCAGGAGGACTTGCTGAAGGCAATCCTGTGCCTTCAGCAACAACAAGCAGAGGACCAACGTTTGTTTCGGGAACAACTGCAACGACAAGCTGCAATTAACGAGTCACTGGAGGCTCAGATCGCAGCTATGTCTGCAAAATCGGAGACAGCGGATCCCGGCAGCGCGACGAAGACAGCTGAGCAGCTGTTAGAGCGATGCAGAAAATTTGCTTACGTCCCAGAGGCGGATGTAAATCCATTTCCTCGCAGGCCTAAGACTTTAACGTCTAGGATGCCGCAGTTGTATGACCTGCACGGAAACAAGACGTACGACGCGTTGGCCAAGAAGTCCAACTCTTCAATGAAGTACGAAAGTCTCGTCTTAGGACCAGCACTTTTGTACCTGCACGATGTTGTCACTTTTGGTAATGATTCACTCGACAGCATTGAGGAGAGGAACGAGTCGTAAGAGACCTTACACCAGCGTTTTCACGAGGTCATTAACTCCGTTCAGGATGTGTACTCGATGTTGTGCAACCGATGGACGATGCTGGAACTCCGTGCTCAGCTGGAGTTAGACCCGTCCTCTTCGCACCGTGGAGGCGCGGAGGCCTTGCGTGCGAAGCTACAATTTGTGGAGGACCGCGTTTACCAGGCAGCTGACGGTGTGGTGGCTGATGAAGTGTTGCAGCAGTGGCTGAACGACTTCGACAAGTCCCGCGGAAAAGCGATGCTGAACACGACTGTGAAGCAAGCTGCGAACACGGAGGCGGGTACCTCTTCACGCTGGAGACATTGCGATGACAAGAACAAGCACGACAAGGACAAGCACAATGATAAGCACAATGACAGAAAGCGTTCTGGAGGAAAAGGCAAAGGTGGATGGGGCGGCGAGCCCACGGCCGATGAGTGATGTGCTTGGGACTGGTCCTCCCCCGGCGTTCGATCACGGAGGGACCCTGCGGGATGCTTCGCTTCAGCAGCAGGTGGCTGGACGTGGAGAAGCACAGACTGTTGGCAAACAGCACATGGTGGAGGGCGACGAAGAGATCTCATGTTTCTCGCGCGTTCCTGGTGCCCAAACCGGGTACGAACAAGTGGAGACTGGTGGTGGACTTTAGATTGCTGAACCAGTGGTGCCCGAAGAGCAAGATGAGGATGGAGACACTCAAGAAGCTTCGCAGGCTTGCGGAGCCGAACGACTGGTGCTTCAGCTTCGAGTTGCAGGACGGTTTTCACGCACTGGGATTTCATCGGGACTTTCAGAAGTTCATGCAGTTCGACATTCAGGGGGAGCTCTTCCAGTGTTTAGCGGTGCCGTTCGGATGGAGCGATGCTCCTTGGGTGTTTTGCAAGTACGTGCGTGTGATGGTGGAAGCTTTGTGTTCACCGCAGGCGGCAGAGGGTCGCAAAGCTGTACGACGGTTTCTGGACGGTTCAGCAGTATGACAACGATGGTTGGTACGACGCAGAGCAGAGCTGAATGCGTTGGCGGGAACGCGAAACGTCACAGTGGAATGCATGTGTTGCCTTACATGGACGACTTTCTGGTGCTAACGGAATCGTTCGAGGACGGTTTGCTGCAACGAGATCGAGTGCAACGTGTGCTAAATCACCTTGGATTGCAGCGCGACGAGAAGAAGGGCCAGTGGGATCCGGTGTAGGTCATTGAGCACCTTGGTCTGGGGGTGGATCTGAAACACGCTTAGTTTCGTGTTACTGATCAGCGCTTACGAAACCTTCCTGCGGAGAAGCGCAGCTTGGGTGCGAAGGTGAAGATCTCGCGTGCAGCATGGTCGGACTTGGAGTGGTGGTCGAGACTGCCAGTGATGAGCAAGTGGAACGGTCGAAGGATCTAGAGGTCTCTGACGAGAGCGAAGGTGCACACAGACACGTCGATGATGGCGTGGGGTGGTGTACTCAACCTCAAGCACTCAGCGAGAGGTTTTTGGTCGGACGAGATGCGAGACTGGCACATCACGCACCTAGAGCTGGAGGCTGTGTTCAAGACCGTGCAGGCTTTTCTGCGGGAGCTCGAGGGCAAGGTCGTACGACTTTACTGCAACAACCAGGCAGTGGCGGCCATGCTCTCTCACTTTACTTCGAGAAACCCGGACTTGATGAGGAGGATGCGCAGACTGTGGTCGCTCCTCGACTTGCAGGACATCGAGTTACTAGCTCGGTACATTCGCAGCGAAGCCAACGTGTGGGCCGACAACCTTTCTCGTTGCGAGGATTTGGACAACTGGAGACTCAACCGCGATTGGTTTGTGTGGGCCAACAAGCAGTGGGGCCCCTACACGGTGGATCGCTTCGCTTCACAGATCTCGGCGCAGTTACCCCGGTACTGCGCAGCGTGGAGAGATGCTCGGTGCGAAGGTGTGGACTCGCTTACGTACGACTGGCGGGGGGAGAACAACTGGGTGAATCACCCGTGGGCGCTGCTGGACGAGGTGGCTCACAAGCTTCGGGAGGAAGGGGCTGCTGCGACGGTGGTGGCCCCGTACTGGCCAGGTCAGTCCTGGTTCCGGGAGTTGGAGGCGCTGACGACGGGGGTGGTCATCATGCCGAGACGCAGAGACCTGTTCACTCGGAGCAGGCTTGGAGGGTCCGAGCTTCAAGGGCCCTCCACATGGGACGCCATGATGTTCTTCATCCAGGCCTCCCCGTGTGCTGCTCAACTGAAGAGTTCATTCGCGACTGCACCGACACCTGAGGTCACCGTGGGCACTAGACTTGAAGTTTTCTGGGAGGACGATGCCAAGTTTTACCCGGGAGTGGTGAAGAGCTTCAACGAGGACGGTGCAGCTCACGTGGTGTACGACGACGGTGATGAGGAGACTTTGAACTTGTCGGAAGAGAAGTTTAACATCTTGCTCGGTAACGGTGCGTCCGAGCAGAACTCGGAGCGCGGAGGCGGCTACGAGAAGAACAAGCGCGGAGGCGACACGCAGAACTTCTTTGTCTGTTCACTCTGTGGACGATCGAAAGATGAGCTGGGTCAGTCGGATATCACTGACTTGCCGATTTTGATGCAGCCACGGTCGCTGCTGGACTCAACTCTGAGTAAGTACGGTCCAAAGGCAGAGAGAGATTTGTGCAGTTCTGTGTACGACAGCAGCAACAGTGTTGTTGTACTTGGCCTCTTTGCTTGAGATCAGGAACATCAAATCGACCTTATTACAGCCTTACCTTTCGGCAATCAATAACTACCACGAGGATTTAGGCCTGACCGGACCGGCGAAGGGTCGTGCTGTGACTCGAGTTGTGAAGGGAATGGCTACAATCCAAGCGGAGGAGGCGGTGCACAAGGAGAACATTGTGACACAGAGAACTTGGTGCCAGCCAGACACGTACAGCGAGCGCACGAGGCAGCTCTGAGGCTGTCACCAAGGTCTTCAGCAGACCTTATTTTGCTCCGTGCTCTGACCTACGTGGTCATTGCCTTTGTGACTTTTGGTAGACTGGACACGGGTACATCTTTGTCTCGTGTACACGTGCAGCGCGATGACAAGGCACTTTCTGTGGTTCTCCTTCGGGAGAAAGGCCGCCGACATCACCTAGTGAAGAGGCGCCTGTGCATTCCCTGGAGTGGGGTACCGCTGTTGAGAGACTTGGTCTCACACTGGGAAGCACACCGAGATGCAGCGTGGAGCAAAACTTCGAGGGCACAGCCGAATGGTTACTATCTGCTACCGAAAAACCCGAAGGACTACAAGGCTTCAGTTGCTAATGCTTTGATTGCTTTAGCCCTCAGTGAGCTAGACTGTCGACCTCCGGAAGGTGGTCATTTTTCATCACACAGTACCCGGAAAGGTGCAGCGACTTGTGCTTGAGCTGTGGGTGTGATGATGGAGAAAGTGTGCTTCTTCGGAAGCTGGTCAGCAATCTTCAGCAGTGCAGCATTACATCGACCCAGCGGCTGTGAGGAAGGTGGACATGGACTACTACTTTGCTTGGTTGACGTGTTCACAGTGACAGATTTTCAGCAGATCTTGTGTGCCTCACTTCTTTTGATCTCTGGTAACATGGCAAATGAGGATCCGGGCAAAATAGAAATGTTTAAATTGGAGTGCAACAGATTTTTAGTGGTTTCAGAACCTTCGATATCCGTGACTCCTGCTGCAGCAGAGCTGATGACAATGACACATGTAGCATGTAGCTCCGTTACTCTGAACAGCGAGGTTACAAAAGCCACGAACCGACACGCCTGTTCAGCTCTGTTCCTTTTGCTCTTCCCATCGCTCCCGACACAGACACTCTTTCCTTTTGGTGACTTGCACAGACAGTCTGGACAATTCATCAAAACTCTGAATTTAGAAAGCATGTAAAAAAAGCACGAAATGCATTTTAAACACTTTACAAAATCACTTAATGAAATGTATTGCAGTACCTGCCTTTGGCAAATGAGGATCCGAGCAAAAGAGAAATCCTGCAAACCTGGGCACAGCTTTGCTTCGAGACTCCACAAACTGCTGGAACTCGCTGCGCAGGTTGCCGTGCATGGCCTGCAATTCCTGGGCAACTTCCAAGCCCCGCTGGATGTCCTCCTTGGTGGCTGCAACGTTCCGCAGGTCAGCCACGTCATCCATCACCTGCATCAGCAAGCCTAGCTGTTCTCACATGCCTGGCTGAGTCCGTCCCGGAGCACAAGACACACAAATGGCCGACCGGTCAAAATCCACAGAAATGGCCGAATGGTCAAAATCCACAGAAGCAACATTTGGGAGATTGGGGGCTTGCCGTCTTCACTGCTCCCTCGCGAAGGTGGGCAAACTCTAGCCTCAGTCCATTTTGAGCCCTGCCCCCGATGCAGCACATCTCTGAGACGTACTCCAATCCCACTCTAAGATCACCAAGATTTCACTTGCTCGGCAACATTGACGACTAAGGACAATCTTCGAGACTCTGGGCTGAGAAATCAGACTGTGCCCCTGTACCTGATACCTCGGGTGCGAGCTTGACTCCGCTCTCGGGGGGCTTGGGAGCAAACACTTGCTTGAGACGGTAAGAGAGAGACAGAGCGAGAGGAAGTCCTCTTCGGCAGCCAGTTCTCCTCTTGAAGATACGCCCTAGCACGATGTTTATCAACAAAGCGCCCTAACGAAAAAGAGCCCGATCCGCGGACACAGGCTCGGCAAATACCCTCAACACTTCCAAGAGAGAAAGCCACGACGCACTGGTGACTGTTGCAATTCCAGCAACACGCTGTCCTCACATTCCAATGCACCACGGCGTGTCTCACCATCTGAACACAAGGTCTCGACATCTCAGCGTGCGCAAGCAATGCCAGGAATGCCATAAGCAGACTTAGGGGTGTACTGAGGGACTGCTCACTCAACGGCATGTCCCAGCATTGCGTCAACTCGCTCGAGGATCTCCGTCTCAGTCTTGTCGGAGCGCTGCAGCACCGACTCCACGGTCTGCAGCAACTTCCTCTCGAGCTCCTCGGCGCGGAGGGCTTGGAGCCTCTCCTGGGAGACAAATCCGGGCACTTTACTGACGTGGCGCATCCTCAGTACGTGCATCTCGCGCTGATGCATCTCGTGCGTGCGATGCATCCCGGCCTTGCCTAAAAGCCGGCACTGACTATGCTCACAGGTGTGCACATAGCTAACTGACACGCTTGGTGCACCCCTAAAATGCCTTCCACTTGTCCTGAAGCACCCCTAAAATGCCTTCCACTTGTCCTAGAAGCACCCCAAAAATGCCTTCGAGCTGTCCTAGAAGCACCCCTAAAATGCCTTCGAGCTGTCCTGGATGCCCACCTAAAATGCCTCCCAGCTGTCCTGAAGCACCCCTAAAATGCCTCCGAGCCGTCCTGGAAGCCCTCATGTATGCCTTCGCGCTGTCCTAGAAGCCCTCATATATGCCTTCGAGCTGTCCTGGATGCCCACCTAAAATGCCTTCGAGCGGTCCTGGGTGCCCCTCATATATGCCTTCAAGCTGTCCTAGAAGCCCCTCACATATGCCTTCGAGCTGTCCTAGAAGCCCCTCATACATGCCTTTTAGCTGTCCGTTTAAGGTTCATGCGTTTAATTTGGTGTGCTGGCTGGAGGCAAGGCACCTGGTGTGAAGCCCATGCTTTGAACTTGGCATCCAAGATCCCGAGGTCCAGCTTTGAGGGCGCAGCTCCTACTTCCACACCCCAACGCTCCTGGTCACTCAAAAACAGAGGCAAGTCGCAGACTCCCTCAAACCACTCTGTGGCTGGTCACCAACTTTCTCAAACCACCCTCAGGCTAGTCGCACACTCCCTCAAACCACCCTCAGGCTAGTCACGTACTCCCTCAAACCACCCTCTAGCGCACTCAAACCACCCTCAGGCTAGTCAAAGACTCCCTCAAACCACCCTCAGGCTAGTCACAGACTCCTCAAACCACCCTCAGGCTAGTCACGTACCCCTCAAACTACCCTCACGCTAGTCACGAGACTCCCTCAAACTACCCTCACGCTAGTCACAGACTCCCTCAAACTACCCTCACGCTAGTCACAGACTCCCTCAGACCACCATCGGTCTAGTCAAAGACTCCCTCAAACTACCCTCAGGCTAGTCACAGACTCCCTCAGACCACCATCACGCTAGTCACAGACTCCCTCAAACCACCATCAGTCTAGTCACAGACTCCCTCAAACCACCCTCGGGCTAGTCACAGACTCCCTCAGAACACTATCAGGCTAGTCGCAGACTCCCTCAATGTCGACATACTCCTAAGCAAAATATCACTGCGCACTCCATCACTGTGGGTGCGACGCTTATCATATCACTTGGCCCTCGTAGCAGTAGCGGATTGGGCGATGCGAACGTATTGCTTTCCGCCCCCCTCTGCCATATGCTGCCCCCCTCAGTCACCGATGCACATTCCATCCCTCGGCGCGCGACATGCTCGGACTCCCCCCCTAAACACACACAACACACACATTCTTCATTGGAGGTCCAAGTCTCCGAATATGTCCCGAAGTTTGTGCTGAATCCTTAGGTCCCTGGTGTGGGTACACAGTGCAGCTGGTCTTCCGCGACTACGGTGTGCCAGATAAGTCGGTCCAAGGATAAGCCGCGAACATGGGAGGACACGATCGAGGGGACAGCTTATGTCACGCAGGATGGATCTGGCGGTGGGATGCAGAACTCTGGGGAAAGGCAGCGTGGGCAGATTAAGCAGGACCCCGGTGGAGCAAGCGAGGCGGGCAGGATGGCGTCAAGGCTTTGTGAGAGCTTGGAGGATGTGCGGCAGGAGGCGGAGCATCTTCAGATTGTGAGGGGTCAAGAAGAAGGACCGCTGAGGTTCTTTCAGGAGAGAAACGGAAGGGCCTGGGTGGGCCCAGCCAAGCGGGGTTGAGCATCGAGGACATCTTGTCGGAGTGGAACAGCGTAACACGACAGGCACAACACTAACACAAGTGAACAACCGAAATAGAAACAGTGCGGCACGACAGGCACAGCGCAAGTGTGGGGCGCATTGCTCAAGTTTGCAGGTTCCTCACAAGGCGATCACTGCAAAGGCTTCAGTCTCACAATGTTGGTGCTGGGGGTAGAAGGCAGCAGGCGCAATGGCGGGTCCTCAGGCTCGGCTGAGGGCAATCCAGTCAGCCATCCTCTGCCCCTCGGGATAGCTCTTCGGGATTCCGGCGGTGTCGTGGCTGGGCAAGCTCTCTTAAGACCAGGCTCTAGGGGGGGTAGAGGGTAGCAAGTTGGGCCCAAATATGGGCTTGGTGGTGAAGAAATGGCTCGCACGACACGAGGGGCGGAGGTGAGCCAGGTTCAGAGGCACAGCAATAGTGCATCGACATAGCAGCCGCAGAGGGGCTCAGCTGCCACAGTGAGGCTCCGGGAGCAGAGAGATGGTCCCACACGTGAGCTTGATGGTGGAGAGATGGCTCAGGCGGCTAGGGCGCTATGGATGCATCGGCTCCAAAGACACAGCGGCGGCGCACCGATGGTGCAGAGGCAGAGGGGCTCAATTGTCTCAGCAAGGCTTAGGGGATCTCATTCTACACTAGTGAGCTCCGCAGATTCCGGATAAGTGTCCCGAAGTGTGTGCTGAATCCTTAGTCCCCGGCATGTGTACATAGTGTAGCTGGTCTCCAGCGGCTACGGTGTGCTCAAGGGGTTGGTCCAAGGATAAGCCACACATGTTCCCTTGGTAGTTAATATCCTTGGTACATCCAGGAATATCCTAAAATGACCGGTTCTCGCTTCTCGATCTTGTGCACCTGGTTGGTATGGACCATATTTTTGGAACATGCTGGAACGCAGTGGAAGCACTTGGAAATTGTAATTTATCGGAACTCACCGCAGGGTTAGTGGCCACGGGCTTACGGAGTGTAAGCCGCATGCCGGGATAGTCGGCGACTCGCCATTCTTGTGGCGCGGGGAGACCGGCGGCCGGGAAGCTGATGTTCTCCTTGACCATATTTGCCGAGTTTTGTCGGCGTACATACATGAATACGATGCGCCGTATCTCCTCGGATGTATTCTCCGCCGCCCGGTGAATGAGGGTCGAGGGCCATACAATAGCATGGTCCTTTGGCGCCCACAACCGGACGGCGACGGTGGGTACCTGTCCAATTTCGAGTTCAAGGTCATGGGAGGAATGAAAGAGGGAGAGGGTTCGCGGGGAAAATATGAAAGGTGGAAGGAACACGCTCAAGGGTAGAAGAAAAAAGGGCCTGGACCCAGCAGCGGGTCATCGTCTAGAAGACCCCACATACCTCCGTACCGACCCGGGCGCCGTGGCACAATGGTGGCATTCCGACACCGGCCATATTCACAATGTGCCGGTGTTGGTGCCCCTTACCAGCCATCGACTTCGTGCCAAACTCCCATGTAGAGCTCGACACTTTTGTTTTGGATGGGTACACCACCGGCAAGGTACCACCCATGAACTTTTTTCTTCTACCCTTGAGCGTGTTCCTTCCACCTTTCATATTTTCCCCGCGAACCCTCCCCCTCTTTCATTCCTCCCATGACCTTGAACTCGAAATTGGACAGGTACCCACCGTCGCCGTCCGGTTGTGGGCGCCAAAGGACCATGCTATTGTATGGCCCTCGACCCTCATTCACCGGGCGGCGGAGAATACATCCGAGGAGATACGGCGCATCGTATTCATGTATGTACGCCGACAAAACTCGGCAAATATGGTCAAGGAGAACATCAGCTTCCCGGCCGCCGGTCTCCCCGCGCCACAAGAATGGCGAGTCGCCGACTATCCCGGCATGCGGCTTACACTCCGTAAGCCCGTGGCCACTAACCCTGCGGTGAGTTCCGATAAATTACAATTTCTAAGTGCTTCCACTACGTTCCGAGCATGTTCCAAAAGTATGGTCTTTCCAAGCAAGTCCTCCCCGTTCCGCGCTGCATCCCTCCATAGACTCAAAGCAGCCTTGGTGAAACTTGACGCCTCCTCGATATGACATCTTCTGTTTGCACGGAGTGGAAGTCGAGCTCGACGCTCAAAGACATATTTCTACGTTGTTCCCATGTGAGAAAGATGCGCCCTCCTTGGCACCGTGCGCCCTGCGGCACCGCCGTGCAAGCCCAGCGCTGCCCTGCGGCCGGGAGGCACGCGAGCCAGCCAGCTCCTGTGCGGTGCGCATTACCCTGTTCCGCAGCAAACATATTATCCCGGTCGCGCTGCTCGAGCTTGGTCAGGCGCTCTCGTAGCGCTGCGTGGTCCTCCTCGAGCTGGGAGTGGAGACTCTCCGCCTTGCCCTGCACAGGCCCACGTCATAAACGGGTCCACAAAACGCTTCTCTGGCGTGGCTCTCCGCGTTTCACCGTTCAAGAATACTGCAGAGAAGTGCCACCTCATAATTTCACCATTCAAGAGTACTGCACAAAGCTACCACCAGATGATTTCACCGTCCAAGAGTACTGCACAAAACTATCACCAGATGATTTCACCGTCCAAGAGTACTGCACAGAACTGCCACCACATAATTTCACCGTCCAAGAGTACTGCGCAGAACTGCCACCACATAATTTCACCGTCCAAGAGCACTGCACAGAACTGCCTCCACATAATTTCACTGTCCAAGAGTTCTGCACAGAACTGCCACCAGATGATTTCACCGTCCAAGAGTACTGCACAGAACTGCCACCAGATAATTTCGCCGTCCAAGAGTACTGCACAGAATTGCCACCACATAATTTCACCATCCAAGAGTACTGCGCAGAACTGCCACCACATAATTTCACCGTCCAATAGTACTTCGCAGAACTGCCACCTGATACTTTCGTTGTGCCTCCTCCTGTTGCTGCTCGGACCACCGCATGACGCGCAAGCCACCACCACCACCCCCACTGCACCATCTCAGCGGTCCTGCAGGGATACTCCCTAGCCAATCCTCAAGTCGAGGTTTAGGCGGATCACTCGCCAGCAATTAGCCGGCGAATTTCCGAGTCCATTTCACGCTGATGTGGACAAAATGTCGATCAGGGGCCGCGCGCACTGCTCTGATGCCGGCCCACCCTGAAATGGCATAACTTGGGACTACACATCTCACAGCAGCTGCCTTTAGTATACCACGCCGGCATGCAATTTATGCGTTGTGGAACTCCTTCCGCCTCCGACAGAATGAGAGGATGCTTGGTCTGTTTGACTTGCCGTGCTCATACTTTCACGTGATCACAGCTCTGTGTTCTTGTGCTCGGCATCAGCTGGTGACCCTTCCCTCGCCAACTATTGGACAAGGGGCAGACTGGATCCTTTCGGGAAGCAGTCACCAGTTGGAATCGCTGCAGAGCCGCAGCGTCCAAGATTGAAGTGGAGCCGTCAGGGCCAAGGGATGATGGAGGTTGCGAGGCCACAGACGCACCTCAGCAAACAGTTGGGTACACGTGCAGAGACGCGCAATGCCGAGCACCTTCTCCTCCACTTCTTGGATGTTGCACGAAACCTGCATCAAAGGAGGCGCATCATATCAGTAGCTTGAGAAGCAGGTCTCACGGATGAAAAACAAACGATCTTCTGTTGCAGAAGATGAGCGTAGCTAAGTAAGCTGAATCCTTGGTACAAGCTGAGTTTTTGGTGCGGCGGCGCAAACTGTGGCAACCACTATATCACACAGACCTGCAGAAGTGCAGCCGTCACACTGCGGATCCTATAAGTGGCAGTGAGGCTAAATACAGCAGACGGCGCGGTATCAACCTCCTCAATTCTTTCTTCAAAATTGGACACCGCGAGGCAGCTCTCTGTCGCTTGTTCGAGCTCCTTCTGAAAGCCCGCCCCGAGCACATCCAAGCGTTGGTGGAAGGTGAAACCTTACTTGCAACAATATTCAAAACCCTTAACCATCACGCCAAGTCGTTTTAACAGTCGTAAATTTTCACAAACGGCGGAATAAATGACCGCCAGTTGCGAACGATTCGGCACTCGTTTTCCCAGACACAGCCTGACTGCGATTCGCCAAACGCTAGCCGTGCGGGCATGCCGCCTACTGGGAGTCGTAGTCCCATGAAAGGCGCTGAAGCGAGCAGTGAGTTACAGAGCGTTCCCGAACATCGATCCAAATTTCAGAAACAAATCACGCACCTCAAGGTGCGAAAAATATCCTTTCCCATCGACTGTCATTTTGCCAGCTTCATGGATAGCGACATTCAGCCTCTCCTGTGTCCAATAAGGAGCGAAGTTTACCCAACAAGCGAGAGTACAGGTATATAAGCACAGGTATGTAAGGCCTCACAGCTCAGACTATCACACCTTTGACTTCCGACGGTTATGTTCCTTCAAATAAGACCCTTCCATTAGCAAAAGATGGGCGCTCGTATGCAATAGCTTGCTGTATGAGTTGCGGTGTGAGTCGAGGCGGTAGCCTAACTATGCGCAGCAGTCGACAAGCGGCCAAGTGCTCATATGCTTCATACTGGTAGGCTTTTGATTAAAGTTTTTATCATAGCGCTTTCAGTAGTGGTCGCTCGTCACCTGCAACACACATCGCGGCAAAGCTCAGAAACCGTAGTGCAGGGGACGAGTGTTAATGCAGCGGAAGTTGCTGCGGAAGATTTCACAGGATTTCAGGGCACAAACCCGGAAAACTACGAATATATGCAACAGTGTATTCGATGGAAATAAGGTATATCCAATATGAACAATCAACATAACAGGTAGTCCGCG
The DNA here is from genome assembly GCA_001247695.2 of Cymbomonas tetramitiformis. NCBI lineage: Eukaryota > Viridiplantae > Chlorophyta > Pyramimonadophyceae > Pyramimonadales > Pyramimonadaceae > Cymbomonas > Cymbomonas tetramitiformis. The sequence goes on along the minus strand of LGRX02026812.1, from coordinate 11,235 downwards.
ATAAGTCTCACCGATAACATATGCTAACATATGGCCCCTCCTGTGTCGGTGAGCATACTCTGTATGGTTCAGCAACCTCTCCCAAAAGTCATATGCTTGCACCGCGACTGCTATATATTACTATGTTATTATCGTGTGAGTATATCTCCAATATTACATAGCTAGAATTGTCAAGATGATAAGCAGTAGAGTGATGAGGTGCCGATGCCGTTCGCGCTGACAACTTCTGGATTTCAAAATGGATGCTTTCGGATCGGTGCTCTCCGTGTTCACGAGGCCACCCAAAATGTCGAAGCAACCCGATCCCAAATTTTAGGGTCAAAATGTCTTTAGGTGGCGTACTACTGTTCTTCTTTTCTGTCACCATTGCGCAGGTCATCGCGCGCGAACCCAGCATCGTGTCATCAGCTGTGACACAAACTGGTGACTGTCCCACGAGGAACCAGTGTTTGCTACATCGCGCCCAAGCAGATGGCGAATGGTGGTGCATGATGACGGCTAGGCATGTTAGCAGAAATTAGCTAGAATCGACGCCGGCGGATGCCCCTCTAGTCGATATGGAAAATGATCCTTAGGGTTCTGGTGAGTAGACTCCTTGGAGGCAAATGCGGCCTCCAAGGCGGATACAAGAGAATCCCACAGCACACGCCTGTGGGGTTCGCTACCAGAGAACGACGAAGATTTGTTGCCAAGGGTGTCCTTGGCAACACGCTTGACTACGTCTGCATCCCAGGTGGATTGCAGAACGCCATTAGCGCGAGTCCTGTCAGCTGCTGTAAGGACAGCAGCTGGAGAGGGTGGGGTAGCTCTATACCGAGCTCCCACATTTCTAGTGAAAATAGAGTCTAGACGTAGGTGAGCTTGCGCGCCCATAGGGGGCGTAAATACTGAAGTTGACGAAGTCATGATGGATAATCCAGTAGGTGGTGCGTTGGGTAGGTGGGCGTAGCGTGTGATGCAACGAAAGGATAACGAGAACGAATTTGTAAAGGAAACGAAAGGGGCAAACGAAAATAAGCAAGTCAAGATGCGGTGGCCAAGAAGATGATGACAGGGTTGATCAGGCCCAGCTCAAACCAAAATCAGCGCCGACAGTACTCGTAGTCGAACGAAATCCCAAACGAAGTCCAAATCAAAACGTTCAAATAACCCGTAACGAAAAGCACCTCATGCTACTAGGAGGGCCCCAACGCCCCACCAAGCGGAAGGCGTTTAGCCAGACATGGAAAAGCTAGCAGTGAGAAAAGCGGGGTGATTCCCCATAACCTGTGAGATATACTATGGCAATAATATATCGGATAAGGCAGTCAGGAATGATAACACAGAAGCCAATATGATAAACGGTATACGGATATATATGTCTAACCTAGGGAACTGACACCAAGTACTCTACGGAGTACTGGTACAGCCCACTGGGTAATCTGGTGACCCCTAACGGGTGACACTCAGATTCCCGCACTTTCTCCGCCTGTGCCTACGTGTGTTTTTCTGGGTCATGGTGGTGCCGTGTCACCTCACACCTTAAGGGTGAGGTGGTGTCACGGGAGTACCACTTTCACCCCCCATAAGGGGGGAGTGGACTGCCCTTTGATTCACCCTTTGTCCCAGTTGCCACGTCACTTGCATCATCGCTCGACTCGCCGTTCCGATAATAAAACACTGTGTTCCCATTATTTTATTATCTTAGACTTCTGAGTGCTCCAGCCTTCACCTCGTTCCGTGTTTCCATTGTTGCCGAAGACACGATTGTTTTTACTGTATCTTCATCTCCACCCAGGTCATGGCTCTGACCGGAGAGCGCCCCCCCTGCTCACACTGCTGCCCCAACGCGTTGCTCACACGATGCCCCACGACGCGTTGGGGCGGCGGGTTGCTGGAACGCCGGACGGCTACAGGCCGGCCGCTCACATGGCAGCTTGGGGGGGCCGCAACAGGTCGTGAAGGCAGCGGCAGATGAAGCCCAAGAATCCTTTGAAGACTCCGTTACCAAGAAGCTTGCAGAAGGAGACAAAGCTAAAGCGGACGCGGTGCATCCTTGGTGGCCTACACCCTAAACCTGGATCCTGCCCGTGCATGCGGATGACACGGAGCGGAATTCCTGAATGGATGACACGAATGATCCGGGACTACCGCTATTCTTCTGGCCAGAGTAGGTCGCACTGCTCTTTCAAATACTCCATATCCTGTAAATTGCCACGCACGAGCACGTGTTACGAACCCCAAAACGCTGATAGCATGCGCATATCACGTACATACCATCCGCACATACCATCGTCGTGCGTACCGTTCCATTCCACGAGGAACCAAAATTGAGCTCATGGCTACGTTGATACAAGATAGTGTCGATTAAAAGATGCTTACACTTCTACTTACCAACGCAAGCGCAACGCAAGGCAATAAATTCTCTCGACTGACACCACTCTTGCCGGTTGTGGGTTGGTGGTCTGTGAGATTTGCTTGATGTTTGATGTTTCCTCTTCCAAGATCGCTCGATCATTCGCTCGATCATTCATTCATCGATAATCGTTCGATTATCGTTCGATATAGAGTACAGTAATAACATCAGAAACCCAAATATTTTTAATAAAATTGTAGGCCCCAACTGCCTCCAATATGACTTCGATTATAGTATAACAGATGATGGCTGCATCTTAATTCCAGCCGGAGCCATTATCGAATATAATGACAATATGGATCCACCTACTACGGTTCGTGCCAATATCAATGATATTAGACTACATTATGATTACATCTCTGACAGGCAACACGAAACTGTCATTGCCAGAATGAAAAACAAGACTGCGGAAGAAAACAGTGAATACAGTTGTCCTAGTGACTCGGAGGAAGAAGCCATTCCACACGATGAAAAGGGAAACCAAATGGAGTATTATGATATGGCAAGCGACGGCTCACTGTTTGCAGGTAAGAAATCTGCATGCAGTGGAGCAGCATATGCCATAAAACACTTCGACAACGGGATGCCATTAATTCGTAAGATGAATATACCTCCTTCGAGAACCTTTACTGCCTCGGGGATTTTTGTTAAAGAAGATATCCAAAACCCTAGTAGCACATCTGCTGAGATTGCGGGACTGCGGTTTCTGCTCACAGAACAAAAAGAGAGGCTTCTTAAGTCCATGACTCCAATGGTGCATGCCATTGACTCCATGGCCGCAATTTCTGCGGTAACAAAGGATGGAAGATTCATGAGTGCCCGTGACAAACTTCGTGAAGCCAACCGTAGAGATGTACAGGCTGTCCGCCTACTCCTAGAAGAACTTGGCTTCTACAGTGAAGGGGATCACAGTAAAATTATTCTCAAATGGATAAGAGGACACAATAATGACAAAGTTCACGACAGAGTGGACCGGACAGTTAAAAGAGCCTCGTTTAGAGGAGGTTGTTATGATATATCGCGCTACGACCCAGCAGAAGAACTACCCTTCTCACTGTTCTTTTTCGAGGTCCCCATATTGGGTGATATTCGCAGTCATATCAGAAGAATACAACGTCTATCACATTATCATAACTGGAAAACCCTTCAGTCTCAAGGAAAGTACCTGAGGATGTTAAATGAGAATAACATCACCCCCATTAAAGACATCTCCAAAATTACGCCTAAAACTTTCACTGCCTCTAGAAGCAGAGAACTCCTAGGCCTTCAAGCCTCTCCAGCACGTTCATTTAAATTGGGGAAATCTGCAACAGACACCTGCCCTTACTGCCAAGTGAATACCAAATGTACATTTGAACACATTCAACTTGAATGCCCAGGTCACGATAATAGTTTGAGTGCCCTTAGAAATACACAGGATGCTGAGTTGAGAAAAATCATTGCTGAAGAAATTCCAAACGATCCTAAACTCCTAAACCCTGGTAAGGGTACTACATATATTCAAACAAAACCATCGAAACTTTTCCCTCTCGCTGACCTTGGAAAAGATAATTATGGATCATTTTACACATCTGACGAGGTTACGAGGTAAAATTTTCGGAATTTCGTCGTTTTTTTCTACAAACCCGTCAAAACGACCCCTTCATATTGTGCTGATTTCTCCAGTTTCACAAGGGAAATTGTGCTTTGTATTCATGCTTTTTTTGTGGAAGGGTAGATGTGATAATTCATAATATAGAGCATAATTTTGTGCTCGGATTCTTGCGTTTTAATACAAGCCATATAATCAATTTTTTAAGTCACAACGCATACAAATTGCGGGTTATTTCTACTTTAGGCTTCAACCAAGATTGTTGGTACAGGTAGTCAAGGAAAATAGCCGGCTTACAACAAAATTACAATGGACCAACTCAGTTCGGCAATTTCAGTACCTCAATACTAACGCAGCAAAGCTGCCCCTTCTCGACTCGCACGGAACATTCCTAAGGCAATTCTTACACCTCAATACTAACGCAGCGGAGCTGCCCCTTCTCGACTCATGCAAGACTTTCCCCTCGAGTAACACAATCACATCATTATGCCGCGGCTCCTTGCTTGTGGCCACCACGTGCTGCGGCAAAAGCTGAGTTCTACAGCTCTCCATCCTTTGGGACCTTCCCGCTTACACTTTGCCATCTGTTGCTGAGCTTCTCATTCCCGGAAGGTCAACGCGCCGGACTTCCTTAGCAACTCCGCGGTCAACTCCACATCCGGGTGCACTTGGATGTCCGTCGGCTTAGGTGCTATTTGCACGTACCGGGGCATTACACGGGTGCAGCAAGCATGTGTCACGCAGAACTGAAACTTGGCATCGTGCCAGTTGCCATTCACCTCCCGCCTCCCTTGCACCGCCACCCTAGGCGCGTCGGCATCCAGCACCGGTTGCTTCACACTCCTGCCTTCGTCTTTTGCACGTGCTTTCTGTGTGGCACAGCCTTGCTGCACGTTTAGTGCCGCAGCACAAGATGCCTGCCGACCTGAACCCGGTACCAGCATCCACTGGCCTTGTTGCAATCCCCTGCCACCAGCACCCACCTCAGGTGTGGGGGTAATCTTGACGTTAGCAAGCTCTTCCAGAATGTACTGCACTTCATTGTTCGTGAAGCCTGCCTGAATGTAAAAGGCATGTCCCGGAGAGAATCCGGCTTCCTTCAACACGAAACAGATGTGCACGCACCAATGTACCGCCGAACTGCGGGCGTTCCTGCCCATTAAGTTAGTCCAAGCCTTGCAGCTGCAAGAGATGCGTTGACTTCGTACTTGGGAGGCCCCCCTCTCCCCAAAGTGGATGTCACGTGCGGCCTCCAGGTACCCAAAAACCACTTGGTGCCCAGCACCCCCCTGTGCCGCAACCGTGAAGCTTCGATCAAGGATGCCATTCACCACGTTGAACCTGGTAAGGCGTGGGGTGGGTGCCCCCACTTGCAGCACCTTCAGCTTGGTCTCCCCCAAAAACAGGTCGGCCAACACTTTGGCCTGGCCTTTCGTTGTTTTCAGCATGTACCGTACTTCCCCAAGAGTGCCAACAGACATGCGTGCCCCCAGTCGGTCCGTCGAGTGAATGTGGGCCTCCATCAAGTACTCCGTCACAAGCTCCTTGTTCATCTGGGAAGAAACTATCCAGGACCGATCGGCAGCATTGTTGTTGCGGTCAGCATCCACCGACCATTCCCACTCACCGCTCTCTGGAATCTTACGAGCCATCCGAATGCATGGCTCCGCGTCGGTCAAGTCCACGGTCAGACGCCTCTTCTTTGGAAACCTGCGCTGTGTGTCCGGTCGGTGGTTGCGCGTCTCCGAGGTGTCCGCTGGTTTGTCCAAGTAAGTCTCTCGGAACTCTTCCAAAACATCATAGCTGAAGTGGCGTCCCCTACGAGCAGCTTCGAACTGTTCCCGGCGCTCTTGGTACAGTGCACCGGTACGCCCGTGTTCCCTTGACTCGTGACCTCCTTGTAGCATGTACTGCAGCTTGTGACTCTGTTGGATGAAGCTGACACAAGTCACCGAAAAGAACTCCGACATTGAGACAATCTCCCCGAAAATCTTCTTGTCACGTCCAATCAAAGGCTCGGCCAGATTTGCGCCCTTGTTCTTGAAGAAGTGCATGCATCGTTGTGCTTCACGTTCGTAGAAGGCCATGAACTGGGTCAAGTTGTCCTCCACGTCCTTCCGGGACTGTTGCTCGATGAACAAGACCAACGCTTTACGACTATCCATCACCTGCTCAACACCAAGACACGTCAGGGATGGCGAGCTAAAAGCAGGTTGATGAAGGTTTTACAGGGCGGGACCAATACCTTTCGTGGGGCTAGCGCGTGCAGCCAGGCGTAGACCAGGCGAATGAACTGGTCTTCCTCGAAGTCGTCGGTTAGCCACTTGCAGTGCACACCCACTGCCTTCGCCACATGAAGCTCACAGTCCTTCTCGATCTCCTCGCCCTCCTCGTTCGTGATGGTTACCGCACGCCGTTCCTTCACCGGTAGGTGCTTGTTGAAATGTAGCCGTGCGCCGGCCCACCCTCCCCCTCCGCTGTCCCGAACTATACAGAACGGGCGAAACTTCGGGGTACCGCCGTTGAACTCTTTCGAGCAGGCGTCCTTGGGCAAGAGGGTTCCCTCGATGTCTTCCTTTGCCCGCACCGCAATCACATGGTCACAACCTTCCCACATCTTCTGTTCGTCCTCCCCCCGTTCTCCACCCGGTAAAGGAAAAGTAGCCAGCTTCAGTATACCAATACCGTGGATCACCGTGCACATCTGTTGAGAAAAACAATATCCTTAGCCAAAAGTGTTCGTCTTTGAATGGGTCGCGTGCAGTAGTAACTCACAAAAACAAATATACCTGCTCAATGCAAGAAGTTGCCACACAACTGTGGCCGGCATCAGAATATGCAGGTGCCCTGTTGAATGGAGGTTTTCCAATGCGTCTGTCCATCAACAACATGATCTCTGCAGGAGACCACGGAATGTCCAAAGGAGACATGAAGAACTTCAGGGGGTGACGGTCGAAATGAAAGACCCGGAGCCCTTTCTTCTTTAAAGCCCGATCCAGTTCACCCCACTCGACGTCCGCGTCCTTCTGCATCGTGCGGTTGCCAGACTTCGCCTTAGCCGTGTTAACTTCAGCTCTGACCGCCCGGATGTCTTGAACCTCCTTTGCAACTCGGAACACGTCCTCCAAGCTTCCTTCGTCGGTAGAAAGCATCTTCGTGAAGGCTTCCATCGTTGCTGCAGCTTTTAGCCTCTCTGCACTAGCGTTACCAAATGATGGCACCGCTTTCGCAATCGCTTCCTGCGTGTCGGGTGAAAGAATCGCTTTTCCTTTTTTCTGCACAGGAGAACAAGCGTGTACACCCTTGTGCTCGAAAAAAAGAAGACACCCTCCACCAGCTTCCAGCTCCACGCGTGCAGCCGTGCAACGAGCTGAACAAGGAATATATTCTGTTGGGACTTGGCACTTGGGGCAAACCGGACCAAGAACCTGTACAAGCCCGAAGAAAGGGTTAGGTAAAAAAATGCCAAATAGTACCTTTGAGACAAAGGTTTTAGGGAACGAAAGAGAGTATTCACCTTGTGTCCAAGAAAGTCTTCCTGTGTGCTTGACGTTGGTCGCTTCACAAGGCGCTTCACGAAGTGTTTGCCACCAACTTTGAAAAACACGCAGTCCTCCACTTTACAGACATATTCACCAAGGCAGTGCATTGAGCGAGCTGAAACGTTCTGCTTGCCGTAAACGTCACTTAGCGACTTCCAAGTAGTGTTACCACATGCGGACCAGGTGCGGTTTGTGACGAAGAAATCAAGTTGTAGTAAAGGGGTACCTTTCCTTGTGCCAGTGAGCTCTCCAGTGAAATGGGTTGCGAAGACTTTTGAACCGTCGACGTCAATAGGCACTTTACTGGTAAGTGTGACGCCCTCCGGCCACGTTATTTCCCCTGAAGCGTTGTTGTTGCTGGCAGCATCAGACTTTTGATGTTGCGGAGAGAAGCTGGCTCTGGAGCTCTCACCGGTAATTAACAAGTCTTCTGAGTCAGAGTCGGAGTCTGAGTCAGAGTCAACCAAAGCAGGAATTTCTTCCTCGGGGTCCGAACACTCGATGAATATTTGGTAAAGATGCTCAGGGACGACTGGTAACAACTCAACACTTTGAAATATTTCGTCAGTGTTCATGTTCATCAGGGTGTAACTCTGATCATCTTTGACCTTAAAAACTTTACGCAGCACCTCCCCAACAACGTAAGGGTCGCCTTTTGCAAAAACAAGAGGGACTTCACTGACAGTTTCTTCCCCGTCGTCGTTGTACACGACGTTAAAAAATTGCGACGACATTTATTTTGTTACATATTTTTCCTTGCGTAACGAATAAACAAAATAATTCAAAAGCGGCGCAGAAACTTCAAGGGTGTGAACTTTTCACAAGACAAGAACTGAACTGTCACAGGGCAGTTGACCTGTGACAAGGCAAGAGTACTGTTACACTCTACGCGTCTGTCAAATTTTATCAATGTCTGTCACACCGCGGTAAAACGCGCACGCGAAAAAAAAAAATCACGGACAGCTGTCGCGCGTAAGGCCAGCAAGTGTCACAAGTCAACAAACCCAAAAAAGGCGGCACCTTGAAGAAATACTGTAAGTTTAAGAACCTTTTTTGCGGGGCACCACTTAACTTTGAGCCGTTTGATTCTAACTTTTCAAAACTATTCAAAGAAGATGGGACCTAAGTCTAAAAAACCTGCAACTCCTAGGGGTCCAGCGCCAGAACGCAGCAAGGTTAGGCACAACTACCAAGAGATCTTCGAGACTCACTTGGTAGAATTAAAAAAAGAAGCGAAGCTCTCCGACTGCTGGTTCGGAGACAACCCTCGCGGAGACGAAAACGACGGGGAGGCCGTCAAGGAGTCCTACGCGCAGCATGGGAAACTGCGTGACGAGCCGCCCATGCTGTGGGCAAAGCTTCCCGCTGAGAGGCCGGAGCACTACGCTCACATCCCTAAAAGGTAAAGTCCTAAACTTTTCTTGGAAAAAGAGTTGTTCCCGCCTGTTTTGACATTAATGTCAAAAGTCAGAAGAAACAGCAAGATTCACTGGAAAAAGAGTTGATCCCGCCTGTTTTAACATTAATGTCAAAAGTCAGCCGATGCAGCAATATTTCCTGAAAAAACAGTTGATCTCGCCTGTTCTGACATTAATGTCAAAAGTCAGCCGATGCAGCAATATTTCCTGGAAAAACAGTTGATCCCGCCTGTTTTGACATTAATGTCAGAAGTCTGAACTTGCATGGAGTTTTATTTACTGATTGTGTGCTCCTAAAGTTTTCTTTGTTGTCTTTTAATTTGTTGCAGAGATTTGTTTAGAGGCGTGCGCGCCTTTCAAAGAAGACGTGCAATGAACCGAGAAGCTGAAAGAATTAGGATCAGCAGAGAAATTACTAGACGTAGGCGTAGCATTTTAGACAGGGGGTTTTAAGACTTTTAACATGTATTTTTATTGAAAATTATGTTTGCCTTTCAGCTTTAAATATGTTTGCATCGACGGCCATGGCCGTCACGCTTTTTACGAACACGCTTTCAACAATGGATGCCATCTCCGTCGTAAAGAAGTCAACGCGGGGGAAAAGATGTTTCAGACACACGATGCTACCATTTTGGACGAGCTTCTTACTCTGGATGAGATTACAACGTTGGCCGTTGCTAAGATCTCTGTGAATGATTCCGGGTCAAAGGCGAGGACTTTTTTCCAGGACTACTCAATGTTCAAGTAAGATATTTTAAGTCTTCTTTCAAGTAGACTTTTTATTTTTCAACTCTTGGTACTCAGTTTTATTTTTGATGCAGGTGGAACATCCTGGCCTTTCAAAAGTCCACCAAAAAGAAGGTCAAGTCCACCGACCTTCTGGCTCAGTACCAGAGCCCGGAGTTTGATCAACGATTCTTCACTCGGCTTTTGAAGATTCAGGAGTACCTGCAGGACAAGCCGAAGATTGAGGAAATCATCCGCCTCTGCTGCAACGCTCTTGGTAAAGGGTGTTGCCTTAATTTTGACTCGTTGTACTCTAACAAGGAGTTGGAGAGGCTCACCCCGGCCCAGCAACTTCTTGTTTTCGAGGAGTGCAAAAAGAGCTTACCTTTCGTGGAGAACACTGTGGGAGGTGGTGTGAGGAAGATCACGGACAGCAAGAAACTGAAGGCGTTGGAGGGCTCACCAAAGCCTTCTCGGGTCATCACGTCTCCTAGATCCTTTACGGATTGCTGTACTGCATTCTGGATGAGGACCAGTGCGGTGGCACACATCCATGCCATGGGTGGAAAGGTCACGGACACGGAGAAGGCTACCCAATGGATCGATAGCTTGCACGCAGGCAAACTGGACAGTGTTCTGTTGGGAGAGGTACGTATAGCTGTTTGAGGATTAGTTCACCATTCTTTTGTCAACCATTAAAAATATTCTTTTAATTTCAGGCGGACAACCTGAAGCCACCTTCGGCTGCAAACACGGGCCGGCTTGGTGGGAAGGAGGACCTTTTCATCAAGAAGGCGGTGAAGAGGTACATTGACCACTGCCGTTGGAAGGAGGTCAGTGTGGAGACGAACACCCTTTCGGAAGGCGAGGAGGAGCAGGGCGAGTCTGAGGCTGCCCCGGAGAGTGGATCTGACATGGAGATGGAGCTCGATGACTTCAGTCTCTCAGACGAAGAGGAAGAGGACCGAGAGGCCCGACTGAAAAGGAATGAAGATCGTAAGAAGCTTGAGGAGTTTGAGGCTCGCGCGGAGGCACTCAGCAGGCAGGAGAAAAGGAACCAAGAGTTCAAGGATGAACGGTGAGTGTTGTTGGGTTGTATATTTAAAAGGTAACCCCAGCACCCACCTCACTTATACACGGTTAAGGGTTTGCAGAAACAAGATGGATGAGATCGCAGCTCAACTCGAGGAAAAGGAAGCCCATGACAAAGAGGTGGCAGAGAGATTGCAAAGGAAGCTTGAGGAGAAGGCCGCAGAGGTACGTGCGGAGAAAGAGCGGAAGCAGGAGGCAGTAGTGGAGGAGAAGGAAACGGAAGAGGAAGTTGCTCCCGAGCCACTAGACCTCACCAGCGTGACATTGAACAAGGTGTTGCCCCTGGGTGGTGCATTGCGTAATGGCACGGAGCCATTCTTTGATGAGTCGGAAGAACTCATGAGTTTCATCGCCGAGCGATGGTCGTCTTTGGAGTACGAGAAGGATTACATCGTGCATGTTGTAGTCCGCGCTTCAAATGAAATTGCGAAAGCGGCCAGAAGACAGGCAGCTAAGAAGAAGAAGACAGAC